>AFXY02001786.1:0-132656 GCA_000231845.2 Tetrahymena malaccensis 436 | reverse complement strand
CCCCAACCCCAACCCCAACCCCAACCCCAACCCCATTTTTGATAAATTGTTGTTTTACTTTGATTTTGATAATAAAAGATAAACTTTTTTTTATTTATTTTTTGATCTATAAAAAAAACCTATGCTAATTAAATAATTTTTAGCATGAATTAGGTAATAAACTAAAGATTAACTCTATTTCAAAAATTAATTTAACATGAGTTAGTGATTTGAAATATTTTTGATTCATTAAATGGAAATAAATAGAATTTACAATTTTTAAATATATAATATTTGTATATCATTACATCTTGATAAATAGTCTATTCCTATTTATTTAATTTTATATTAACATATCGAACATAAAAAAAAACAGTAATTTTTTAGTCAATGATAAGTACATAATAAATAAAGTGAGTAATAAATTAATTTAATAAATTTCAGCAAAAAAAGTTATAAAAATACTTTAAGTTTAAATGAGCTCTTATTCAAACACTCCTTAGACAACTTCTTCGAATCGCTTTTAGAAACAGATGAGTTAGTTATTAAGCTCAAACATTACTATTGACTTAAAAGAGTTCAAGAAGATGTATAATAATTTATATGGAATTACAAGACCTGTAAATTTAACATCATCAGAAACTACTGAAAAAATATTAGCTAACTCATCTATTCCTTATGATCCACCATAAAATATTCATAAAGCTTAATTTTATAGATCATTAGCTTTAGAGAACAAAGATAACAAAAGGATTGTAGAGAGAGCTGATAAAGAGTCTAAAAAGGAAGTTGAAAGTGCGATAAAGAGATTGTAGAATAAGAAATTGAAGAAATAGCTTTAGGAAGGATAAAAAAAGAATCTAGAGAAAAAGATTAAAATGCTCGATGATAATGTTCAATATATAGTTGATCTCTATAAAAATGTAAATAAATAAATGAATTAATTAATTCATGGTTTTTATTCTATAAAAGAAATGATCAATCTACTAAATAAATCACTTGAAATAATATTTGAATCAGTAAATTATAAATGAGTAATAATTTAAATTTATAAATAGATTAATGATGCTAGAGAAAAGTTGGATGAGGAAGCACGTAAAAACTCACAAAGGCTAAAAAATCTGCGCAAAGAATCACAGGAAAATATTAAAAAGATTCGTGAAGATATAATTCTTCAAAAAATTTAAGAGAAAAGAAAGCTTTAAAGCATTTCATAAGTAAATATTATGGCAATAAAAAGGAGAAATGAAGAGGAACAAGAATAAAATATGAAAAGACGCTTAGAAATGCTAAACAAGAAGAAGTCGTCCTAAACTAAACTAGTTCAGTATCATAAATCCAAAATATAAAATATAAAAGATTAGTCAGTAGTTGATATCAAGTAGTAAGAAGAAACAGAAGAAAAACTATTAGAAGCATAAAAAATTCTACGTAAAATTGTAGAAGAAGAGGAAAAGCTTACAAACGATATGAGATTCAATGAAGAAGAAAAGTATCGTATGAGAACCGAATTAGGACTGGTTTTGCCTGGATAGAAGCATCATATTTCCCATTATGATTCTCAAGGTGGCATGCAAACTCCTAATAATATTTCTACAACAAATTAATAGTCATATGCATAATCTAATAGAGAAAAAGTGAACAATAATACTTTCCTCACTAGTTTGTGAGCAATTAATAAAATTTAAACTAAAGATAAAATATTTATTTTTCAAGTATTTAGGTTTATATTAATTTTGTAAATCAATTTTAAAAAGCTTGTCATATTTCTAAACCATTCTCAATTAAACGATTTATGTTTTTCTTACTAGTTCATTAATTTGCGTTATTGCTAACATGATATTTATATGTCCAGTAATTACTTTTGATAATGAGAAAGTTACTTATTTCTATTTTGTTTTTCATGTAATAAATTCCTAAAATACTGAGTTTGGAAAATAAATTACTCAGATAATTTTAGCAATATTTTTTACTTATGTAATTTTATCAATAACTCAGAAGAATAATAGATTAAGATTAATTAGCTATCTAAAATCTATAAAATTTCTTATAAATAAATTGTTACAGTAAGCAAACACAGTTTTTAAAATTAGTTTTTTAAATATGATTCAAAATTATTTATTGAAAAAAAATCAAGAAAAAATTATGCATTTTCTTAAATTACGAATACTTCTTTTGTTAAAGTAATGAAAAAAATCTTAAAATTAGAGATTGAGTAATAATTTAGTAAATTTAATTATATTTCAGAATTATATAAATTTTTGACAACCAATATCTTTGCAAGATTAAATTTGTTAAATAGGTACCTCTTTTTTGAGTCTAGATTTAACATTTACTACCAATCATTTCTTAACCATTTATATATAATTTCTTATTCTAAAAAACTATTTTTACTGAATCAAACTTTTAAAATTAAATAACAATTTTTAAAAAATGAAAATGAAGATAGATTATTTATTTGTTATATATTATTTTAAAATTACAATTAAATTAACTTAAAATTAAGCTAAATAAATTAAATTCTTTTGACTTAGCTAAATTTAAAAATAAATTTTGCTTATTTTAATATTATTTACATGTCATATTAGAAATAACGATAATTTATCTTATAAATTTTAAAATAAAAAATTTATTTAGTTTTTATTATTAAAACAATTTAAAATAATTCAATGAGTTATCTTTCACATAATTTCATAACTTAATAGATATAATTAACTTAATTTTTCCTTTTAAAGCTATTGAATTCACTTTAAGTTATTAGATTTTATTTAATAATATTACATTTAATTAAAATGAAATTGCTAGTGTGGCATAGCTTACTGTTTTCTAAGAATTTAATTTATTTAAATTTTTTTTCTAAGTATTTATTCAATCTTTTTATGAAAATTGATCATAAAAATTGATATCTATTAATCAATTTAAATCAAACAACTTTTGTTCACGAATGAATCCTTTTTTTCCATAAATAAGAGATTCACCTTCATTTCTTAAAACCAAATATACACAATAAACCCTATGATCATTAAATTCTTATCTTTTTTTCAATAAATTGATACATTTTGCTCAAAAATAAAAATTTGCAAATCAGATTATTGTTTTGATATTTCATTTTAATTAAAATATTTGTGAAATTGAAGAATATTAAAGAAACAAATAAAATCTGTGGATAAATATATAAGATGAGAAAGCTACTATTAATAAGCTTAATTGCATTATCTGTTTTGGCAGGTTAATATGAAAATTAATACTAACCTGTATTTGGAGTTTTGACACAGCCTTCTAATGACTTAAATTAAACTCTTTACCCAGCAGATAAGTATTCATACATTTCAAGTTCCTATGTCAAATGGTTGATGGCTAGTGGTGCTAGAGTTATACCTATTCCTTATGATAGTACTGAAAAAGAATAAGATTATTATTTGACTAAAATCAATGGTTTACTTTTCCCAGGTGGTGATGCCTCATTATGGGTTGATGAAGAAACTCATAACGGGCTTTCTTAAATGACTTTGACAGGATAAAGATTAATGAACAAAGTTATAGAATTAAATAGAAATGGAACTTACTTCCCATTATTAGGTACTTGCTTAGGCTATGAACTTATTTCTATTGCTCTTACTAATGATGACAAAGTGTTGGACGAACTTAATTCTACTAACCATGTTCTTAACACTTAAACTTATCACCAAAGATAAAGTTTGATGTATTCTTCTTTAAATAGTAAACAATTAGAAGCTATTAGAAATTAAAAAGCACTTTATTATAATCACAGATATGGAATAAAATTAGACCATTTTAAGAATTAAACTGTCTTGAACTCATTCTTCAAATTAACAGCTTTTGCCTTTGACAACAATGATACAGCCTTTGTTTCTTCACTAGAAGGTAAAGAAATTCCCATCTTCGGTAATTAATTTCATCCTGAAAAGAACTCTTATGAGTGGCTCAGCTCAGTACATGCAAATCACTCACCAGAAGCTATTAACGTAGCTTAAGAAATGGGAAATTTTATTGTTAATTAAGCTAGAAAAAATTAAAATACCTTTTCTTAAGAAGAGCTTGAACAATATAATATAGAAGCTTTCCCTTTGATAACAGTTTATGACTCATTTGTTTCTGTTTATGTTTTTAAAAACAAAAATTTCACAGAGACAACTTCAACTCCTAACAATTTAAAGAATAACTTATGATTTTAAAATAAAAGTTAGCTATTCAACAGTACTATGAATATATTTATATAAAATTTTTATCTTAATATAAAAATTACTTGTTAATCATTAAATATAATATTTTTTATTTATGTTAAAAATAATCAAAATTCAACTCTTGTTTAAAAAATTTATCCAAAATAACTTAGACAATCAATACAAATATTTTATAATTTTTAATTAGTAAATTATTCCATTTACTTATTTTTGATAGAAAAATAAATTGATTGGTATAGATCTAAGGAAAAAATTGAGTAAATTTGTTCTTGTTGCAAACAAAATAATACACATAATCTATCTAAGATAAAGCTGAGTGAAAAAATAAAATAAATATAATAATCAATATTAAGCTGAGCTTATTTAAATAGTTTAAAATAAATAAATTTAAGAGAAAAGAATCGATATATTAAGTTATTTTAACAAAAATGTCTCTCCATTTTCATATATTTATTTTTTTCTATTTTAATTTTCAAATTCATTTATTTTGACAAAACATATTAAGAAATAATTTTTGTATCTAAGATAAATTAGAGTTGCAAAATAAAATAAACAAAATAATCAAAATTAGTGCTAGCTTATTTAAATATATTAGCATATATATATCTTATCAAGCTATTTTTAGAGAAAATCTAATCTATCTAACTATTACTCTATTCTTTTTTTTTCCTATTTATAATTTTCATATTTATTTTTAAATTCACTTTTGTTCTTTTATTTTATTTTTACTTAATGAATTGCTGAAATAGAAGAGCATAAATACGTTTTTTAAAACTAATAATATAATTTTATTGATTTCTAACAAGTTTCTTTACTTTAGCTTAAATATCTGTATATTCCAAAAAATATCTTAATAGGATGATTTAAAAAGTGTTATTAAATGATTAATTTATGATAAACAAGTATTAAATTTTTATTTACAATAATAAAATTTTTATGACATAAATTAATCGACTCACAAAAAAGAAGCAAAATAGCTCTCTCTCAATTATTTATTTTAATATAAAATGAATCATAATTATTATATACATTTATTATATATTATTTAATATAATTTTTCTTTATTTATTTTCATTTCAGCTATTATCTTCATCAAGAGAGTCCCATGGACTATTTTCCTAATCTTCATCTAGGAAATTCTTTTTTAATTCTTTTCTTCTTTCTCTGATTTAAGCATTAATTTTATAGGTTAAACTAATTGATTCTTCTTTGGTCAAGACTAAAGGATTCACTTTCGTTACAGGTTTTAATTTATATTTCATTCCCTTAATTTCATCCATTAGAGATTATTTTACTTCTTGAGGTATAATTTTTGGTTTAGCAGCTATCAGACTGCTATTACCTTAACTTTGATAAGCGTTTAGAGTTTATTAGTTGCCAGAATCATTTTCTAATAATTTAGCCAGAAGAGGTGCTTAAGGGATGATAGGGGCAGCTCCCATAATAGTTGAATTTCTTTACTTGATCATACTAGATTTTGTTGTTGATGATTAACGAAGTCTTGAAGTTGACTAGAAAGTATTTATATTAGCTTAAGTTGCAGGAATTAAAGCTGCATTTTGAGTAAGTATAATCGAATTTTTTCTTAGCATTTCAAAATTAGCTTCAGGATTTGAAATAGGTTAAAATTATTACTTTTGTTGAATCATATTTTCATGTATTTCCTTTTTTTTTTAATATTTGCTAAGAAATTCCTTAATAACATTATTTTTTATTCCTCCAACATTATTTTCATAATCTTTCTTTGATACGCCTGCCTTTCTTAAAATATCTTTTTCTGCTTTCTTTAACTTTCCATTTAAAAGACGTGTTTCTTCTTTTTCTATGTTAATATCTTAAAGAGGTTTTTCATTTTCAAAGTTTTCTCTTAACTTAGAATCCTGTGCTAATTCGGGGTAATTCTCTTCTTCTATTTCTTTTAGCTCTTTTTCTTGCTCTGTAATGTATTAAATTTCTTGATAGAGTAAATCAGCTTCCTATTTATTACTGAATGAGAACCCGATTAATGTTTGAGTATTGCTTAAACGGAAGTAATAGAAAAAATCATTCAGCTTGAAATAGAACTCGTGAAAAAATTTGTAGAGATATAGACGAAATGTGACATCAAATGTGTTCAAATCAAACAAATAAAAAACCTCTCTTCCTTCTTTTAATTTATCTGATATTGATTTATCTAACCCTAGAGCTAATCCTCCTTACAGATTAGAAAATGTCCATCTATTATTTGAATAAAACCATATTCTGCAAGCTGCAATAAATCTAATTTCGATCTATTAGCCCATTCTTTGCTTGATATGGTCAAATATATCTCTTGAAACAGATAAATTCATTACTCTCTAATATAAAATAACTTATTTTAGCTAAAAATTGGTTTTTTTATCAGTAAATCTTGCTAAATTAAACCAAAAATTGTAATTTTAAAATATTTGTTTATTTTTTACTTGCTGATATTTATAAAAATAGAATATTACTTCCTTCTAATATCTTAAATTTAATAAAATTCATTGCAAACCAAATAGAAATTAATATTTAAGGTTAATATTAAAATTAATTCACAAAAATTCATAGATTAATTACCAATTTTATTACGTCAAACAAAGAGTAATCTCTTTAAATTTATGTGTTAACAGTAATAAATTTATAACCAATTCAAATATTTCTAATTTACTAATAATATATTTTTTATTTATTTAAGAAAAATTATTTTTTAATTGTTTTCAAATTAAAAATTATTTTTGTAATAAGATTATTTAAGAATTAAATCAAATAATTTTTATATATCTAATTCAGCCTTTCAATACTTAAATCTCAATTAACAATTTTCAAATCTGATTCTATTTAAAAAAAATCTTTACAACTTAAAAATATTATTTATTTTTTTGAATTTTATTTGATTGTTTTGTAATTAATTTGATTAGCCTATTTCTTATAATTTTTAAAATCGAATTCTATTATTAAAATTTCACTTTATAAAAAAGTAAAAAGCATTACCAAAAATGAAAAAAATAATTGATTTGTTATTATAAACAATAAATTTGAATAAAAAGAAATACATATATGAAAGATTAATATTAATAAAATAACAATTATCTTTTCTTTTTACTTTATGCTAATTATTTATTCTAAAACAATTATTCCTTTAAGTACTGTTGTTCTCTTCATTCAAATTAGCAAATCAGAATAAATAAAATTTTTTATTTGCCAATTTTACTTTACTCACACTGTTTAAAGTAATAATTTGTTTTTTTTAAGGTGATCTAATTTTATTTTATTTAATGATAAATTTTTTAACAAATACAAATTACAGCTAAGACTCATTATCTTTAAATTATAATATTATGATTATACAATAGATAGAAATATAATAAATAATGAAATAAATTATAAAAATGAGTTTAAATTTGATGATTAGAATATTTTAATAAGATTTTAAAAAGGCAGGGAGTGCCACATACTAAAACAGTAAATAAATGCTGATAGAATTTAAAATGATAATATTTTGCTTTTTAATATAAAAATTAATCAAAATCATTATTTTTTTTTCTTTGATTCTCCCTTAGAAGTAGATGAGGACTCTTTCTTTTCAGGAGATTAAGTTTCTTCGGAATATCTTCTTTCTCTGTCGATTTTCTAAAATAATAAAAATTAATTAAATATATTATAATATTTACATACACAAACTAGAAATAAATTAATTACAGCTTCTTAAGGATCTTCAGAACAAAATAGACAGAATTAGAATATTATCAAAGTAACTAAAATTAAAAATCCCTTCCAAGATAACAAAATACTCATGATACCATCAAACTTACTTTTGTTATATGCCTTATATTATATTTTATTTTATTTAACTTTTTTATTGCTTTTTTATTCTAATATTCTCTTACATCAAAATCAATTGAGGTGTCAAACTCGTCTTTTATTTTTTTTCTCAAATTTTCTAGCTTTTAAAATTGCTCATCTTCTGAAAATAAGCTTGCTTCTTCATTCCAATTTCTAATAAGAGCTTGATATTCATCATAATTACTTTGTGCAATACCTCCTTTAATCAAAACGATTGCATCAACTTTAGGTAGATCTTTACCGATCTTACGGAATTCAACTATTAAACCCTGATTAAATAAAAGATGATTAACAAATAATAAATTTGAATATTATTCTAATGTACCTAATGAGCAGTATCTAAAGCATTTTCACAAGGGTTTCCATTATGATAAAATATTTAATCAGACTTATATTCGAATTCAATATATAAATCGTAAGCAGCAAAAGGACCTACTTCTTTGACAATATCTACTTCAGGAACTACAAAACTATCACCGAATAAAATACTGAAAACTCTCTTGTTGGGTTCAGTGAAGTAGAGCTTTAAATAATTTGATAAAAATATTTGAATTGTTGTGAATATAATTGAAAAATATTTTTTATATCAAGATTATCTTTGTTAATCATATTTAATAATTCAATCAAATTTTATTAATATTTTACTTCGCAGAACTTTAAAATAAGAGTATATGTACCGAATTCTTTGACAGGAAGAGAATATGCAAAGTTTTCATCAGAGTGTCTTTCAGTTTTGTATAACTATTAGTCATCAGTATACTTAATAGTCTTCTTCATAATAGACTAGTTGTAAGTATAATCTGCAATCTTTGTATTCTGTGTGTACAAATTATCCTTTATAAAAATTATTTGAATGATTAATTTTTCATCATATTTCAGTGCAAAAATGTCAAATAACAAATAAATCAAATGCTCTTTTATCCTGTTTTAAATTTTAATCCAGTGCGTTAATATTGAATAATAAATACATGTCAGACAGGAAAATTTCAGCTTCTATAAAAATTCAAAAATAATTTAATTTTATATAAATCTTTGTACAGCAGTATAAGTAATTCCATCTGATGATGACTTATAAGGGGAAGAAGAACCGCAATCTAAAGCAACAACAATTTTATCCTATCTCAATGGAACTGCTATTGCTAGACTAATTATGGCTAGAGCAGCTAATAAAATCTAAAATCTCATATCTATTTATTTCCTTATAATACTTATATATCTTTTCTTTAAGTTTTTTATGAGAAAAAATCTTATTTTTTATCAAAAACAATAAATAAATTAAAATTTTCTTTATTTTTCATTAAGTCTTCATACAAGTGTAAAAACTTAATAATAAATATCTTTTTTTCAACAAGAAATTTGGGTCATCATTAACATGCATGCAACATCTATTTATTTTATTTAAAATATATTAAATTGTAATTTTCTTCTTTTGCTGAAAGAAATAAATGCAATTATTTGTAAAATATATTTGATAATCTGATTTTATGTATTTATTTAATATATGGTAATAAATTTGACATAAATATTTTTATAATTACAACGAACCCAAGATAAAAACGTTAAAAATATGGTTTTGAATTTTTGAGTTGATATGCTTATAAAAGTAAATCAATTTTATAAATTTATTTTTTTACAAAATTGAATTTTGAATTTGAAATTAATATTTTAAGTTATATTTTTAAACATTTCATTTTAGAATTCCATTTTTTTAATTTATTCATTGACTGGTTGGGTTAATTAAATGTTTTTTAGTCTTAAATAAGAAAAATATTTTAAAATTTAAGAAAATATTTACTTTATTAAAAAAAATATTAAATTATTCCCTTTAAAATATTTCATTTTATTAATTAGTAAATAAAATAAAAAAAATGATTAGATTTCTTTTTTTTTGAAATTTAATTAAATATTAAACTAAAAAACTCTCGTAGTAAGAATAAATTTAAATAAAGAAATTCATATTTTTTATTTTCAGTACATTTTACATTTTAACTAAATTATTTTATTAACATGATAATTCAGGGCTAAATTCATAAATATCTAGCACAGGTTTTACATGATAAGTACGTTTTTGTGATTAGACTTAATTGTAAAATAATAGATAGACTGTAGATTTAAATAATTATTAATTCACTACACGAAATTTATTTAATATATAATAAGAATATATAAAAGGATACTGTATCCTTTAGATCTTTAATTTATATTGTATCTATAAATTTGAAATTATTTAACTAGAAAATATAAAGAAATATTCAAATAATGAATTTGTATTTTTCTACTTAATATTTTTAATTTTAAATTTTATTTATAGTTTTAATCAGTAAAACCAGTCAAAAAATTAAATAATTTAAATATAGTAATGTTATTCAAAATTTATAGGGTAAAGAACTCCTTCAATATTGCATAATAACTAAATCTCTTAAATAGAAAAGGATTCCGATATAGTAAAAACAACATTTCATTTACAACTAGAAACTCTAATTTTCTCTCATCCAAAAAGTTACTGGCTATTTCTAAAATAAATAAAATAATCTACGAGGCTATTAAATGTACTGAATCAATATTTTTCTAAATTTCATCAGATAAAACCATAAAAAGGATATATTTTTAAAAAATTTCTATCTAAATCTTTTAAATTAGAGAAATAATCAATATTAATTCAAATTTATTCTAGCTATCTTTTGGTAAATTAAAATATCTATGAAAGCTACCATTTTTTAAAGTCTCTTTCAGAAATATTTGCTTACAATTTTTACTATCATTTTTTTAAAGTATTATTTTAATTAATTTTTTTTTGAAAAAGAAAAATCATAATTTCCCTTTGTTAAATTAGAAGAATATTATAATTGTTAAGACAAATTATGAAATTTTGATTTTTTTAAATTCTTATTTATTTTTTATGGTAATTTATACATTCTAAAAATATCTCGTTTATTATGTTTATGGTGTATACATTCTAAAAATGTGTTGTTTAGTATTTTTATGGTATTTTTGTTGCTGTTTTATTAATTTATATTGACGCAAATAGAATAAAAAGCCTAAATAAAATTCTGGTTAAAAATGGTTAGATTTTTATTATTTGAAAAATAAATACTTGCTTGAGTTGTTATTGATTTCAATAAATTACCTTCTGAAAATAATTTGTAATTCAAATGGGAATATTTACTTAAAATAAAAATTGAGCAAATTATATGTATGGATGATATTTTTAACAAAAGCATAGGAGGTATTCTAATAGAAAATAACGAGGATCCAGCTAATTAGTGCAATATTAATGGATAGCAAAATTACTTTATTAAATTTTAGATACAAAAAAATGTAATTTAAGCAAAGATGTTTTTGTAAATTATTTAATAATTACCAATTCTTTGGTGATGATATAAAAAATAAGATAAAAGAGTAAAAAGAATTAATTGTAAACAAAAAAAATCAATTAATCTTAATTTCTTAAGTTTAAAAACAAAAGTAATTTGCATATTTTGTTAAGAACTAAACTCCCATTTTTCTAAATACTTGAGCAGTGTAACGAGAAATAATCTGATTGATATTGCCTGAAATGGATTTTGAGACTATTAAATAGCTTTTGGTATCTTACTAAGATGGTAATTAGATTTCTAATGAGGAACTTCAAGCTCTTAGAGATAAAGTCTTGAGTATCAAAGAGTTCCAAAATTTGCGTAAATAGTTAGATGGAGATAACAAGGTATTTGACTAATGCCTGAAGTATTTGAAGTACGAATTTTACCCAAAAAATAGATTATTGTTCTATAATGGACAAAAAAAGGAACATTTTTATTTTGTGCTGGAAGGAAGCTGTGGATAATTTTAATAAAAGGAAGACTCTAATATAAATAAGGAAATACAATACTTTGGAATACTTTAGGAACTATAGACTAGTCTGAAATAGTAGGAGTCCAAATTGGCACAAGTAGGGACATTGTAAGAGGAGTAAAATACTCTATATAATATTAAGATTTTATAGCAAAAGATAACTGTTGCTGAAGCAACTCTATAAGTGTATAGGAAGGACATAGACTAGCTTAAACTTAAAGAGGCTATTTTGTCTGTAGAAGATAAACAACTACGCCATAAACTCTATTAGAAGCACTTTTCTCTCAACAATCTGTGCTTATATACAAAGGAAAAAGTGCTTATTAGTGGAGATAATATTGATCAGATCAATTTAAATGGAAAGGATAATAAAAATACAGTGGTTACATTGGAAGATACTCACATAATCAGCATCAACATAGAAGACTATTCTCGCGTATTTTAGCATATCGTAAAGTAAATATAGCAAAGCTAAAAGATTATGAGAAACTATTTTCCTGATATTAACGAAGAAATAATATAATTTCTATCATACGAGTTTACTACCCATTACTTTGAAAGAAATGAATTCATTTATAGTTAAAACTCTTCTAATCCTTAATCTTTTTTTATTCTTCTATAAGGATCTATTGAAATAAGAAAATATATTGAAAAAAGTAAGAAGTAATAAAATTGTAATAATAATTCTCAAATTGTTGACAGCAGCTGTAACACTATTAAATTAAAAACTGATCATACAATTACATCTAATAAAAATACGTAAATTAATAATGCTGATGATGCATTTTAATAATAAATTGTAAGCGATAAATAATCCATCTAACAACAAGATACAAAAATTAAAAAGACAGAATCCATTAAAATTGGAGCAACAAAGTAAAATGAAGGCTGCCAAAAGACATTTAACATTAATGACCCTTTTCACTCAATCATAGTTTACTGCGGATAACAAGTTTTTGGTACTGAATGTTATGGAAAAACAAATGAATACTCAGCGGTGAGCATCTCAACAGAAACAAAAGTGATTGTTCTTGATAAGAAAAAATTCGATTTGTATGACCATCAATTTAACTTTAGAGGATTTTTAAAGAAATAGGCAATAATATAAAATAAATTTTACCAATAAAGGCTATAAAGATTGGCTGATTTTTCAAAGAAAATGCTAGATGAGTAGATAAAGAACAAATAGCTTATCTAGACTTAAGTTAAGCAAAACATAACTTCGAATTAAATTAGCTCTTTAACAAATACATCACCAATCAAGCTTAACCAGAAGGATTTACAATCAGACTTATTACTAGAACAAAGCGAGAATAGTAACAATATTTTTGATTTATAATAAAAATTACAACACTAGTCAATAATTAAAACAATATTTTCTTCTCATGGAAAAGAAATATCTTTCAAAGATCTCATTCAAAAGCTAATTAAAACAAGAGACAATAAACAAGATTTATAAATTAATTAAGAACAATAAGAAGAAGAAATAGAATCAAAAAAAGAGCCCCAGTCTTCTTAAAACTCCCCAAGAAAGTAAAATTAATAACTTTAGGTCAATAGAGGCTTTGATTTTGAAATGAATGATGATAAAAAACGTAGAACTAATATACTCATAGACTACAAAGTAAAAAAATAACTAAATTATAAAAAATTGGAAAAAATAACTGACTCATAAAATAACAACAATACATAACAAAAGATAGATTAAAAAATTCCCTTTAGCAACAACAATAATAATGTTATCAACAATTAAAAGAGCGAAGATTCTGCATCTTTGTTACAAAAGTAAAAATAAAAAAACTAATATGTATAGAGAGAAGGCTAGTTTCCTTGGTTAGATCAGTTTGGGTACAGAAAAGAAATGGAACAAGCTGGAAACTCACTTAGTCTAAATTAAATATAAAAGAAAATCGATTACCAAAATTAAATGATCAAATAGTTATAAAAGAGAAACTCTTAAGATTTATCTCCACTAAATTCAAACAGAAAAAGAAATTCTACCTTAGAAAATATTAATGAAGGTAGTAACGCTTAGACTAACTTATAGAATAATGAAGTTTAATAAATACCAGAAAAGCTCTCTTAATAAAAAAGCTTTGTTAACCTTGATCTAATATCAAAGTAAATTAATATCATAAAATCAACCATAAATATTATGAAAGTGTAAGATTAGCAAGAACAAGAATAAATTCAAGATATGAAAAAAATTTTCTCAACAAATCGTATTTTACTAAACCGTTCTTAATCAAACAACAATTCAAAGTGCAATTAAGAATTATAATCTAATCTATCATAGTCATATATAGCTAACTTTAATAATGAATAAATCAACTCTTCTCAAAGATCCCAAAGCTAAAATGTCAGCTCTTGCAGTCTAAATTCTCCAGGTTAGAAAACTGTTTTAGAATCAATTAATTCTCCTAGTAGCTTTGTAAAATAGCAAAGAAATAGAGAAAAGATTAGAAAAACTAAAAAATTTAATTCTGCAATAATAACTAACTGCAGCAACCTTCAACATATATAATAGTAGTAGCCAAGTAGCATCAAATCTTCTTCTTAAATTAATTTTCATAATGAATTAAGTTCTTAAAAAGAAATCCCCTCTCTAAGTATCTTTTCTCCTTTACCCAAAAAATAAAGAGCTCTATAGTCTCATCATATTGACTAATAAAAAACAGAGTTACCATTGATTGAATGCACTCCTTCAATAAAAAGTCAAGTTAATCTTCTTAAAAAGAGAAATCTAATTGCTGAAAATTTCTCCCCTTCAATCAATACAAAACTTAACATCTCTTAAAAGTTTGATAAATCTCCAACATCAATAACTGTTTCTCATCACCATTTGCTTACAGATAGATTGGGTATTTGTGATACCTAAAAAGATACTTCAATATAGCATGTTAAAAAGTTATCAGAAAATTTTAGCATAAACTCTCCTAATTCCTGTTCCTCGGTTAGAAAGTAAATATTTAGATAATTTAGTTAAGATTAGCTTACTCCTTCTACTCTTGCTCCCTCTCCTCTCACATTTAATAATGGTCAACAACAAATCTCCTTTTCAAATTTCAAATAAAAATCTTCTCATTTCATCAGATGAAACCTAATAAATTTCAAAAAAAAAGACAAAAAATTTATGAAACTCAATATTTAAATATATTTGTAATAAAAATTTAACAAAATAACTTAACTATAAATTTCTATAACCCTTAAAAAGGCTATATAAAACTTCATCGTATAAAGAAATATAACTAAATTTATTCTTACAACTAAAAAATTCTTTCGTCAATTCTAAATTTTAAAATTTTTTTATAATGCTAAAAAAATTTCAAAAATGAATATTTTTAAATCCTTTATGAGCAAGGTAATAATTTTAATAAGCTGATCAATATTTTAAATAGATTAAATTAAATTTATTTTTGCAAATAAATATTTAAATCTGTTATTTGCTATTCAAATCTAATAATCAAATTTTAAAATAGGTTAAGATAAAATAACAATTTATAAATAAAAAAGTTCTATATTTGTATGATTTAAATGTTAGATCAAAAGATCAATTTATTAATCATTGAACACCAAATTAGTAAATAAAAATTATAAATCTTTGACTTTTAATTTTGTTATAATTTATTTAGATCAGAAAAATTTTTATTTTTTAAAAATTATTCTAGTAAAATTTAAAAGAAAAAATAAAATTTTATAAATTCACATCAAAATTTTATTTGAGAAAGTTGATAAAATGTTAGATTGATAATTATTTTTTGAAATTTTTAACTCCTCTGATCTATTAATTTAAAAATAAAAGAAATGATGAGTTTGTTAATAAGATTTATTATTAGATTTCCAGCTAAATAAAATAATGAATTAGCTTTTATTTGAAACTTAGATCAGAAACAAATTTAAATTATTTGATTTTAATAGATTAAATTATCAATTTTGATATATTTCTGATGGTTGAATAGTAAAATATATAATAGTTGAAATATAATTAAACAGAATCAAAAGTAAACTAAACATTTTTAATTAAAATAAATGAATGAATAAATGGATACAAATCATATATCTGCTTAATAAATAACTCAAACAATTAAAAAATTGGTTGACTCTCGTTATTGAAATATATAGAGAAGTTAGAGAGTCTTAAAGTATTGTTAATTTTTATTTTTTTTAGTAGTAGAATTTCTATCAATATATATATATTTAGTGCAATAAATTTATTAAGCTCTCATTATTCAGCTTCTAGCTTTTACTTCCATAATTCAGTTTACTTAACAATTTCTTTTAAAAACTCTCTTTAGAAAGGCATTACTTCATTCAATAATGTTAAAGCTATTGTGATAGGAGTGATTACTGTGGCCTCAAACACACGGAAAGCAGGGAATTTCTTTTCGATATAGTAATGGCCTAGGAATTAGAAAACTTAGAACATGAAAACTGCCATTGGGAAAAAGTAGAAAGGGAACACATTAGAGAGAAGAGGTTTAATTAAATGAGCTACACCAAGATAGAAAAATGTGATAGGTATAGAAATCTTTGAGTAAACCAAGAAGAAAAAGACATACCAGGTGGATAAACCAATAATTCCTAAGTAGTCCTCTATTTAAGCTGAAAGAAGGGAGAAAGTAGCTATATAACAGAATAAATGAAGCACTCTATTTGTATTCTCTAAGTGGTAATAGTTGGCGAAAGCCATTTCTTCTTCTAAAGACTTTCCTTTAAATAAGCCCTAGTAAATTCTCCAGTTTAAAGGTTAAGAAACTAAGTCGACAATCCACATCCTTTTTTGCTTGCTTGATTATTATGAGTAGTTATTTATTTATTTATTTACTTTTTTAAAGTTAACTATTGGAAATTAGTAGACCTTAATTTGCTAACAAATATATATTTTTTTATGATTTATTTATTTTTTTACAAAATTATTTATAAATCTCACTTTTTACCCATACTATTTAAAACAAAACAATTAATCAAATTTATCAATTATTTATTATAAACAGCTGTTTATTTGCATCTACAAAAATTAAAGCTCGTTTTTTCTCTAACCGCATGATTCATTACCAAATCAAACAAAAAAAAACAAAGTGTAAGTTAAATCAACTAAAATCAAATTATAAGAAATTAAATAAGTTTTTTGAAATCATAAAACCAACTATCATATAAAAATAAGATCAGGTTATAGACAGAGTATTTTTTATATTTCTACACAAATAATTTTAAACCTTATCTTAATTAGTGTAAGCTATACAAGAAATTACTTCCATTTTATAAAACTCTTAATTGTTAATTTGATTAGTTTTCTACCTTAAAATACTTAATATATTAATTATTCGAACTAATTCAAACAAATTATTATTAAAATAAGTTTTTTCGAGAATTAAACAACTAAATTAATAAGTAAATATTATTAATGATTTTCCCCTATTGTTGATTAAATCTAATCTAATAACTGCTAAGCTCTTAATTTTATGAAATATAGATAAATATATTACTATTATTCCTTCTAAAAAATTATATCTCTTTTTTTTCTCTATATATTAAAATAAATATTATATTAAATAATCATTTTATATTAGAATTTTAAACTTATAAATTTAAACCAACAGTGCTAAAAAATTTTTTATTGATTTAATAAACTCGAAATAAATATGCTTTAAGAAGAAAGCACTTGAATCAAAATTTATTCAAAGTTAAATTAAATTCTTTCAAATATTTAACCTTTTGATAGAGAATTTACTATGAAAATTAAATCAACTTTTAGTTAGATAATTGGGTTTTTTGTTACATTAATTTAAATCGAACATAATTCATTTAATTTGTTAACAATTTCGTGAAGCTATGATTATATAAGTAAATTTATAAAACGAACTATATATTACTTTAGTCTAAAAATATTTATCTTAAAGATACAGATTTTCAGCCATTTTATTGATTTGAAGTTGTTAAAAAAAAAATTGAGTAAATTGTTGTTTAACTTTTTTTATGAGCAAATAAATATTTCAGTTTACAATAAAATTTATTATAATATCTGCAAAAATAACCACAAGTATGAATTTAATCATTAATTTACTTAGTACGAGTTGAGAAAATTTAAAGAAAAATAAATAACTAAAATTTCAGGCAAATATTAATTAATTAAAGATTTTCAAAAATCATATAGAAAACTTTTAATTAATTGATTAAAAATTTCATTCAATTTCTTAAATAATTTAAAAAAACCAAATGTAAAAAAAGATTATCAATGATCGAACTAAATATAATTATTTTTTTGTTAAAAAGTTAAATTAGCAAAATTAAATCTTTATGGTGAAAACACTCACATAAAAATTGAAAATTTCAAAGAAAAACAAGCAATAATTATAAAAATATGCGTGGTATTATTATTTAGCAATTAGTAAATAAACAAAATGATCAGATAATGAAAGCTAATTAATATTAATTCAAACAAATATTGTTTGTTCTATAAAATTTATAGTTTTATCTAAAATTGATTCATCTATTTTTAAAAATTTTGATTGCCTTACATTCGAAAGCATAAAAATTTAGATTTAATTTACTTAATAAAAAATAAAATATAAATAATTTCTCATATTTGTATAATATTATCAACCAATTTTATTAATTTTAGTTCTCTACTTTTTAAAATTTTATTTTTTTAAACAATAAAAATGTATGATTTGGGTGATATATTGTAAAAAATGTATATAATAATAATTGCGCCATTTTATATTTCAGAATTAGGTGCACTGGCTCATATAAATTATGGAAATTCAATAATATTTAATTTTTGATAAATATTTATTAATTTTTGTATCAAGTTTTAATTGTAATTTGGAGTAAATAGGAGTTTTTTATAAAATGTACAATTATATAAATATTTATAAATTCTGTTTTGGTATTTTTATAGATTATATTATATTCATTTATTTTAAGAGTTATTTATTC
Organism: Tetrahymena malaccensis 436; assembly: GCA_000231845.2. NCBI lineage: Eukaryota > Ciliophora > Oligohymenophorea > Hymenostomatida > Tetrahymenidae > Tetrahymena > Tetrahymena malaccensis. Next base: position 113,859 of record AFXY02001786.1, on the reverse strand, counting down.
TGATTCGTTTAAATTTATATGTATTAGGGGAAAGGTAGTATGCGTCATTACTAGTATTGAGGAGATCAAGAAGAGATTAATACTAATCTTTCATCTAATGAGTCTAAAAGCTTATTTACTCTTTCTACTTCTTCTTATAGGGATTAAAGATATGCTTCCCTTTCAGATGAGAATTTAGAGCTTATTTGTTAATTGTGGTCTTCGATAAGTTCGTCATAAAGACATTCTTCACCTTTCTTAGCTTATTCAATCCATTCCTATGCAGTTGCTTTTATAGCTTCCCTTTTAAGTAAGAAATGTGTATAGATAACTTACTGAAATTCATATGGAGGATTTTCAATCATGTCTCCTATTGCATGCTATATGTTGAAATACTTAACTATGTTGCTATAAGCTCTATTGCATTTATCTCCTTGCTCAGTTCCTTTCCACTCTTGATAATAAGGCTCGTTAAAATAAACATCTTCATTCATGATGAGACTTTATATGCTGATTAAAATCTGATAAATATTTGAATTTGTTGGATCCCAATTTTCAGATTGGTCTCCTTCCCAAGTACCAAGTAGAGAAATACAAACCAACCCATCTGCATATAAATTAGGATTGAATCTGATTGAATTGTTTTTGGTAGAAACTATAGAAACCTTAGGAGGATTCTAAGGATAGTCATCAGGAATAAATATATCAAAGAAATAAGCACCGTGAGCATAAGGAGTATCTTCAGAACCGAATATAAGGGCTCTCATAACATCCAGCCTTTACTCATCATAAACTAAGAATATGCTATTGCTGCTTTAAATTGGAAGGGATTTAGCTAATTATTTGAGCTCATTTTTAAGTCTCTGGGCTTTGACATGAGTTGAAACTAAAATGGAATCAGATTTTGAAGCTATCTGCTTGTAGAAGTACTTAATTGTATTTGCTTATTCTTCTTCTTATAAATTTTCAATTTATTCCAAATTTTCCTTTTATTAATTTAATATGATCTCATTTTTATTCAAACCATCTCCAATAGTTACTTTTAAAGGGTGGCTTAATTTTTTTGTTTCGCCATCTTTCTCATTTCCTTTGTTAGAATTGCTCTCAATTGTAATAGATTCTGAATTCAGGCTGTTCTCTTCTGCTTTTCTCACTTACTTTTCTTCTTACTTTTTTGTAGGTTGGTTAACTATCTTGGGATTGAGTATTCTTGAGCTACGTATTTTCATAGGAGCCATTATGCGAGTATAATTTTTTAGGCTGTTTTCATGAATTTTATCAACTGGACCATCATAAAATTCTTCTATCCATAATGAAGATTCATGCATTCTTAGCAATACAGACTCTTTGCAGAGGCTTGGTGTGTATGTACGGTTCTGAGGAAGGTTTTCCCAATGATCTACCTCACTGTTACCGTTTACTACAATAATCTTAAATTCCAAATCAAAGCCTTCTGGAATACGGAACTCTTGTTCACTACGCCAAATCGGGTAGAGTCCTTCGAATGTTGATAATGAAAGACCCTTGGTTGGTTACCAATCACCTAACTGAGGATGATTACCAACTAATACAACTTTTTATCCAAAACTGGTATGAACCTTTGCTTCAAACCTAATATTAATCATTTATTTACTGAAAAGTTAGCTCTCTTTAATAAAAACTAAATATCTGTAGTGTGCCCTTTTTAACTACTGCTCTTTTTTAAATTTTTTCTACTAAATTGCTTGTTTATTATTTTACGTATCTTACTATATTTTATAATTGAAAAATATGCAATTAACAAGATTTTATATAAACTAAACTATACGCTAACATATTATCAATATAGAAGAATGAAACATATTCTAATCTATTCATTTGATCAAATCTTAGTAGAGGCTTGTAGGATTGCTAGCCATATCAATTAAGTAAATTCATTAATTTTAAATTTTTATATGCTACAAATTAGAATAGAAAGAGGATATTCTGATTGCATTATTCTGTTATTAGCGATTCATATACACAAACCAGCAAGCTAGCAATCAATAAAACAAAACTTAACGTTAAATTCTGAAGAAAATTAGTTAGTTTTACTTAATAATTTAGAAAAATTTCAGGGTTTTTATCTCATTTTATGTGTGTTAAACTATAAATTATATTAAAAAATAGCATTATGAAAAATATTATTTATTTAAAATGATATTCAACCTAGATCAATTATTTTTTAAAACCAACAAAAATTTAAAATAATTTTAAAATTTTATTTTAATAAAATATGAATATTGATTAATTGAAGTATTTATTAAAACAAATTGCATTAATTTTGGTTAATTACAAAAATATTTTTTCAGTTTTAAATTTATAATACCATTTTGAAATAATTGATAAGATCAGTTTAGTCTTAATGAAAAGGTTTGGTACACGCGTATTTTTAATTGATAGAATTAAAGATTATAAATACGATTTTGATAGTTTTGATGGATAGATAGTATTAAATAAATAGAATTTAGAAGGTAGTTATCGATTAATAATATCAGTGTTTTAATATACACACATAGAGATATCTTTCCACAAATATAATTAATTATATTTACACGTACACAATTTAACTATTCAATAAAAAGAAACCATAAAGATTAGTTGAACAGCATAAATAAAAAATTAATGGGAAATATAGAAAGCGAAACCGTTTAGTAGAACGCTGGTAATGTTATTAATGAAGGAGTGGCATAAAATACTGCCTCAGGATTTAACTTTACTCCAGTCTTAGTAGCATTGATATTGATAGCATTGACTTTATATTTTATAATAAACCGTAGTGGAAAAAAGCCACCAATGGTTAAGAATAAAGGAAATGCAGTATTTATTATGGGTGAATGTGCTGCAGGAAAAACTGCCTTACTTTACTAGGTAATCAAACATTTGCTTTATCTCAATTTAGTAAATTATTGTGTTAATTTCATAATTAATAAAAAAATTAAAATAGCTTGCAAATGGATAAACAACCTAAACTTGTTCTTCTATTGATCCAACCGAAACCGCAATAGAAGTCAAATTCAATGAAGTAAAATATTGTATTTAAGCAATAAGATAGTTGTATTAATAAGAATAAATTTATTATTAAATAGGAGGAATCTAAAAAAATTAGTTTTGTTGATGTTCCTGGCCATAATTACACTAAGCATAAATTCATCAATGAACTAGGAGCAGCTAGAGGTATCGTATTCTTGATCGATAGCTCTAACTTGTAATACAATTTTTAAAAGCATTCAGGCAACTTAAAAATAAATAAAATTAATTATAAAAAAGGAATTCTTATGGTAATTCAGTTGATTACTTGTACCATATTATGATTTAAAAGGTTTTCCAAGATAAAGAAATTCCAATTTTGCTTTGTGCTAACAAGGCTGACCAACCTAAAGCTTTAAAACTTAAAGACTTCGAATATCAAGTTGTTAAAGAATTGTAATTACTCTTACATAATTGATTGAATTAATATTAATTTAGCTATTAATTTATAATCCATTAACAAGTCTATTTTATATTAATAAAGTGAAAAAGTTAAGAGATCAAAGAAAGCTATTTAAGAAGAAGATAATGATTAGATTGAAGATTACCTTAAAGTAAATTTACATTAAAAAATGTTTAAAAAAATTAATATTTATTTCATTTTTTTTAAATATTAAAATTAGCATTAAGATTAAGAGTTTAGTTTCTAAGGAACAAACATTACTTTATGTGAAACAAGTGTAGTTAATAATGAGATTAAGCCAATTAAAGAATTCCTTTAAAATATTTTTTCTTGATAATAAACTAACTGTCCATTATTTTAAAATGTACATATTTTTATTTGTGTATTTTAAATCAAATATAATCAATCACATTAACTATAATTTTGAATTTATTTTTGTTTTTCATTCATTCAGTCACTCACTTATCTCATTTTGTTAATAAAGAGCAGAACTTTACTAATTTAAGAAAAAATGCTTATTTTTAAAATAATAATATTTTTAATCTTAAACAAGCTAAAACACATCCATATTTTATTAAATAAATTAATATTATCACTGTTTTCCATATTATATTTAAAAAGTATTCAAAAAAATTGTTTTAGTACACTGAAATAAAAAAAATTAAAATCATATTTTTAACATAAAAAAAAAAGAGAGAAACATACAATTTAATTATTTTATTACAAAATAAAAAAAATAACCTTTTTTTGGTATTAAATTTTCTATTTTTTTCAAAAAAAATAATTATAAGAAAAAATTAATAGTAATTATAATAATATAAAGGAAAGCCTTTTTTATGATAAAAATGAAAACAAATTTAATATTATGATTTATATATATTTATATGATAATATATATTAAAAATATAACAGGTTGTTAACATGAATTGATTATTTATTCAATTTAATAGGAAGAACTAGTTATTTTTTTAAGATTTACAGATGTTTAATAAAATAAATAAATTGATATTTCCAAATTATTTATCAAATGATAAAAAAATTGTTTAATCTAACAAATATGATTTAATTAAAATAGATCTTATTGAAAATTAAGATAAATATTAATTTACAAAAAATAATATTAAATACTAAGGGTAAATTCTATTTAATTTAATCGTTATTGTTAATTTTTTGAGTGACTTGGCTTAATTATTTATTTATTTATTTTATTTTATTGTTGTTCTTTAAGTTTTAATCATTATTGTTACTTTATTTATTTTACTAATTTACTTTTTATTATTTTATATTAATAATATTTATTTATTTATTTCATAATTTTATTCACTAATCTGTTCTGTCTGTTAAAAGTCTTTCTTCATTCTATATATCTACTTTAAATCTCTATTATTTGAATATATTTACTTAGAATTATTTTATCTTTAATTTAACATATAAATAGAATAAAGAAGTAAAAAGGAAGAAGTTTTTTATTTTTTTTTGATCTAACTATATGTGTAATTTTTTTTAGGATATATAATCATATTTCATTTGGATTTTATGATTTTAAAAACTCATTCGATTTAATATGATTAAAAACTATTTAAATACATAGAAAGACATCTTGCCAAAAATTTATATAGCAATCTATGTACTACCTCTTGATCTATGATAATATATCCTAAAGAATGTGATGTTAAACTGAGAAAATACCACATTAACCACAAAAAATGCTTTCTGATGAATCAAAGATAATTAAAAAACTTCGAAGTACAAGATAGTAATCTAATAAAGGGCTTCAATTCTTTAAAAGACACTATTGCCAGCAAATTAGACTGTGGGATTTTTTATTAATCAGGTTCCACATTAACGTCTAAAAATGCTGGTTTAAAAAACTATAATATCAATAGACATTATTTGTTAATTCATCTTTCTTCCATTTTTTTAAAATTAATGCATTTATTTTCTCAATTTTGTTTAAATATGCAAAATATAACAAAAAAATTAATTATCAATTTTTTTCATAATTTTAGAAATTTAATTATTTTTTGAGAAATAAATCAGCTTTGAAAATAAATTAACAAAATTCAACTGTGTTTTTCATATTTTTATTATATATTGAGAGAAAAATCTAATCTAAAACAATAATTAAAAAAAAGAATATTTACTCATTATTTTAGAAATAATTAAGTTATTCATATTAAATGAAAAAAATAATATATTCAATTAAGGATAAATAGATTGGTTGATAAAATAAATATGAGGATATTTTTGATTATTCAAGGAAATTAAATACAACAATTATACTAATTAGAGATGAATAAATATATACAAATATATAATATAGAAATAGGTTATTTTAAATATAATTCATTAATTTTTTTAAGCTAATATTTTATCAACTTAATTAAATTTTCAGATCACAAGAATACTAGATGTAGTAGTCTTTTAATTAATTAAATTCAAATTTTATTAAACAATAAATTTTTAATTCTTTTTGAGGATGATTGTTAGATCATTATATTAATATTTAATTAGGAAAAGTTATTACCATCAAAAGTAAGATTATTTTTCAAATCATTTATTTTTTAATTAAATGGAAGTTATTTTATTATTTTATTTGCTTTATGTAATGAAAAATCATTTTTTTTCTTATGTCTTCTAGATTACTTTTTGTTGAGAAGCTTGGTATTATTGCAGAAGTTATTAATTAATTGATTTGTTATTAAGTCCATGATAGTTAGGGAGTACTTCTAGATTAAGTTTAGGGATTTTACTTTTATATTTTTTATGTCCCATCATTTTGTTTGCTTAGCTTCCAGTTTCTATAAGAGAAGTGTCTAACTTATTACAAGAATTATCAGTTGCCAAGGTAGATCTCTTTGCATTTATATCAACTGAAAGACTTCTGACTGTTAATTAAAATTAAAAGTAAATAAATTAGAAAAAATTATTGTTTTAAATAATTTACTCTTTTCATTAGTTATTTTAGGAATATTTTCATCAGCAAGCATTGAAGGAGCAAAGTTAGGGTTGGGTTTTATTTTTTATGTTTCAGGTATGCTTTATACGTTAGCAATAATATTTGCTTTATTATTAAAGTCTTTCAATATATTGTTTTGATTAGCAGGCTATTCAAATATCTACATACTAACATTTTTTTTGTTACTATTTTCTAAGTATATTGATTGGTCTTTATTAGAGGTGCTAACATTGTGCTATTAAGTGAAATAATTAGTTGTGCTAATATTCAATAAACTATTGTTTTGCCCTTAACATTATGGTGTAGCACTTGAAATATTCATATTTTATGGTAAGAAATAGGATTATTTAGTAGATTGCATTTAGTTTTAAATTGAAAGTGGAGGAATATTCTCGTTGGTAGGAAGAGTTTAAGCTATTTGCTTGACAGTAGATTATTAATTATAAGTGTTATTGAGGTTGCTCATACTTGTATTAGTTGTGTTCATTACATTTGTATTATTTACTTTGCTATTATTTGCATTGCTTGATTTTTTATTTTCAAGGAGCAGAGATTTTAAAATCTTTTTTTTAAATTAAAAAACAAAAAATGAATTAATTTTATTTTAAAATAATTTTAAAAAGAATATTTATTTTTTAAATGTATTCAAGCTATTTACTTTATTCTCTTCAACTACTAATTTAATCTTGCGTTCTAAATGCTCAATGTAATTTTTAGATCTTTTGAGTTCCTCTTCCATTGCTACATACCTAATAATTTCAAATTAAACACAACTTAAAAATCAAATTCAAATGTTTCAATTAATTATCTTATTTTTAACTGATTTTTGATTTTTACTTAATCAAAAATATCTTTTGATTAATTTTTTCAAAAATCAATTAAGTTTCATGCGCATTTAAATACTTATTTAATTTATTTATTAAAAGTTTACTTTGGGTCTTTGTCTATAGATTTGTTGGAGAAATTACTGCTTAGCGCATTAAACTCTGGGTTATTATTTAAATTAATACTCGATGTCTAGTAATTGCCAGCAGCGATATTCATAGATTTATTTCTTGAATGTTTGTGTTAGGGAAGTGGTGCTATCTTTTGAGCATCTTCATAAGATTGTTTATTCGAAACTGTATTTTTATTTGATTCTGATATAGAATTGAGTAAATTATTAGGGATTCCAAAAGTAGTAGCGTTTGAAAATGGCTAAATAACAGGCTTCTCTTTAGGAGCAGAGTGCTACAAATTATTGTAAAAATTAGTTTAAGAAGTGGATTAAAGATTTATTGAAGTGTTCAGTTGTTGCTAAGCTAAATTCTGATTGAGTGCGGAATTAGTTGAGTTTAATGTATTAGTGCGTAAATGATGAGTGTAGTCATCACCTTAGCTTGTAAATAAATTTTATTATTGAGATTGACTGCTAAAGTCTTCAGGGTGAGGCTAACTCATACTTTTAGTGATTGAAACAAATTAGCTTGGGGGTTAATTGAGGGAGTTAGAAACTAGTGAATCATTGTAGTATTTTTAAAAGGAAGTTTAATTGTTATTGTTAGACTAATTATTTTATAAATTGCTTGGAGTTGCTGAGGAGTTATTATTTCCAACACTTGTTTAATGTTAAGGATTATTCTTTGCATCAGAATAAAAGTTTTCATATGAAGAACGGAAGTCAATTTGGCTCATTTAGAAAGAATTGGGATTGTTTTAAAATGGAGTACCACTATTGCTACCTCCCTTGCTAGCAAAAGTTACATAGTTTATTTGTTGTTAGTTTTAATTTGAATGCTGAGTAGTCTAAATAAGTTTTGATTAGTCTTGGACTCCTAACTCAGTTGGGCACTAGTTGATTTTTTCAAATTGTTGATCTTCATTCACTTTATAATAAAATAAATTAAGATATAAATATCACCATGATTATTATAAAAAAATAAATATATTATTGAGAGTATCTATTTGTTTATATATCTTCTATTAATTTATTTAATTTTTCTGAAATTGTTGTTAGGATTTTATTTCAATTTTAGTTAACACTCTTTATTAGGAGCGAAGCAAAAAAAAATAAGTAACAATCATTAGAAAAATTTTTACTCTTCTTTAAGCAATCCCTAAATATCTTTGTGACCTTATCATCGCTAAGAAGGAGTTAGATCAAATTTCTAATACAGTTGACATTTGCTTCTTTTTCGTTTCTTCCGAAGCCTAAATTTAGTTAAGTAGAAATAAGCTTATTCATTTTAATCTTAAAAAATTATTTATACCTGTTGCTTTTTTCCCGTTGCAAACATAAACTGATTCATAACTTTAGTAATTTAAAAATTTAAAATAGTTTTTGAGGTCATCAGGCTGATTGAAAATATTTTACCATTTATAAGATGTGATTTTGCAGTTCTTTTCTATGGAAAACTCAGAATAAGAAATAAAAGAATTGAAGACCTTAAGCAAATCATCTTCATTTAGAGTGCTAATTATACTGAGTAAAGGCTAAGATAAAATTTTGTTGTTATTATATTGACTGCTCATGTAAGATTGTCTACTAAAATTATTTAAGATTGACTATAAATGAAAGCTACAAGATATTTATTTGTCTTTCTATTTGAATTATATGGAAGAGGAGCCTTTCCAATTAATTAATTTTTTTCTTAAAGTATTAAATATTTTGTTTGGTATATTAATTATTATCGGAATCAATACAATCTGTTTGCATAAATAAATAATCAAATTTATTAATTATTTGCTTTAACTTAAAATCAAAATTGAAAAAAAAAAAAAACAAATAATTTTTTAACTGATAAAAAAACATTCACTAGTTTGTATTACTCTGTTTACTATTTAATTTGCTTATAAATTGAATGATAGTGTTTGATATAAATCTTTTATTTATTTGAATGACAACCATATGATCATATCTACTTTCAACTCTCTCTTAGTTTTTACAATCAAACAAACTCTTAACTATCAAAAATGGAAATCAACTGAATTATTTTATTTATAATTCAATCATAAAAATATTTATTTTAATAAATATTTAATTGAATAATTAATATGGATTTTTAATACAAAAAGCTCAAATTTCATAAGAAATTATGAATTTTTCCAAAGTATTTTTGTTTAGTAAAGAATAAACAAATCAATTATTTCATATATTAAAAGGTAATACTGTAAATAAAATATTTAAAATTAAAAAATTATACTCAATTAATATTTTTGGCTTATTGATTACATATTGATAATCATATAATAATTCATAATTTTTTAGCAAAATTCTTTGAAAGTTAAATAAATTTACTTTTAGTTAATAAATTAATTTAAAAAACTTAGTTAATAGCATGTACTTATAAACTTATTTATTTATGATTTTATATGAAACAAATTAAATAAATGTATTTTTAAAAGTAAAAATAATATATTAATTTAATAATTAAATATTATTATCAAAATAGCAGTTTTAATCAATTCTATATATATTCTTTTATTTGTAATATGATTAGTTTTTTTAGATGATAAAAATATATTTATTTATCAAATTATTTTTTTTGTATTGAATAATATTTTAAATATTCTTTATTTTTCAACCAATTAAACAAAAGTTAATAAAAATTAAAAATAAAATGCTGCTAAAATACATGTCTTAAACTTTTATATATTTCAAAAATATAAGCTATATGAAGAATCAAATATTTTTTAATCTTTTTAATTTAATAAAATTGATATATTTACTAATGAATTTTGAATAGTAGCAAATTAAAAAAAAAGTGAAAAGTAAACTATTAACAAAAGAAATATTTACACACTCACAAGGATAGATATTTATCCATTCCATATAAATCACAGTTAAAATATATACAATAAGAATTAGATTAGATTTGATTTACCAAATATGGTTAAATTAGTTATATTTTAGTATTTTTAATTAAGTTGAATTTTATTTAATGTACAGTAAATTTAGTGTATTTTAATTAATTAATACTTTTCTCTTTCTCTTTTTCTTAATTATTTTAGAAATAAGTAAGTACCTTTTCATTTATCTTGAATCCATACATGCTGAAGAGCCTCTTTTATGGAGGGTCTTTGCTCAGGATTAGGGCTTAACAAATACTTCAAAAAATCGAAAAGCAGGGAAGATTCTCTGAGTAGGTTGAAATTTTATTTAATTTCAAGAATTTTTTCATTTAGTTCATGCTTTTTATTGAAAATAAATAATTAATTTTTATGTATTACTTACTTGTTATTGAAGTAATTATGTAAAATTACAATTTTCTTAGTAGCTGTGTTACTTGAACTTGATAATTGCATATCTCTAGATATATTATTTTAATCCATGAAAACAGATGTTTAGAAACTTTCTATATATTTATTATTCAGAATTGATCCATCATTATTTAGATAGCCACCATCTTCGTCATCTTCATTTTCAAATACCTTCTTTATCTATTTTATTAAAATAATAGTCATAAGTTTTTTTGGATTCAGGTTGATTTAATAAATATATTTACAATGAAAATAATCTCTTTCTTATCCTAAGTTTTAAAAAGTGTTTCTCCTGTCAAAAGCTCATACATGATACATCCTAATGACCACACATCAGATTTAGTAGTGTATTCTATGCCTAAGATTATTTCAGGGGCTTGGTATCTTAAATCTCCATACTCAAAATTGTCAAAATTGCATGTGTAAGATGTTTCGATTTGTTAGCTATGCTCAAAATCGCTAATACATATCTATAAAGTAAAATTGGTGAATACTTATGAAGATTATAAATATACAATCATGATTTTACATTAATAGTTTATTTAGTGAAGTAGTAATTGATTGTTTGAGGAGTTAAATTAAGGTGTATAATTGATAAGTTGTAAAGATTCTCAACTATTTTAAATGCTTTCTACATAATCTATTTGTGGTTAAAATTGTTTAATTTAAAAAGAGAATTATTAGGATTTTGGAAATAATTTTTCTCAAATTTTTATTTGGAATAAGTTTTGTGATTTCTCTTTTTTAAATCTAAGTGAATTTTTACCGTTTTAATTGAATTTAATGAAAGATATCTCTTATTAATATTTAATATATTTTTCCCAACGTAATCAGTCACCACAAATAATTTATTCTTTTTTGGAAAATTATATTTTAGATAGATAGTTGACAGGAAAAAATAAATTTACTCTATAATAGAAAAAGTCTCTCATTTTACATATTCCACTTTAATGAAATGACAAATTAAATTCATAGAGATGAAGATAATTTGTAATTTCTTTCAATCCTAGATTAAAAGACGGCTCGTATATTTTAATTGTAACCTATTCGTTCTTCGATTCCTAGTTAAGTGAAATTCCCTAATTATAAATAAATATATTTATCAATCTCTTTAATATATATGGATTTCATCTAAATAAAAAACTCACTGTATAAACTGAAAAAATGTCATTTTATATTTCTAGTGACTCAATTTTGTATAAATCAACTATGTATGAACCTGCTTTTACTTACTAATTGCAAAACTTATTCTCTAGAATTACCTTTAATTATTTGAATGTTAAAAAAAAGAAGTTAATTCGCTATTTAGAGATTTTTGAATTTGAAATATATGCTAATAAATTAATTTGTTTGTATTTATTTATAAAATGAGATTAGCACTTCCTCCAATAAATAATTATTTTGAGGATTACTGGTATAAAGATTTTTTAGTAATTATGAGAAGAGCAGCTATTTTGAATGAATCTCTCAGAGGAAAGAGGACATTCTGTGTTAAATGTGTTCACTAATTAATTTTCTTCCATGCTTGGATCCATTTCGTTTACTCTTGTGAAATTATCTCTATTTATTTTATTATTAGTAGTTTTTGAATCTTTTTTAGGCATCTATTCACTCATTTTCTATTAAATTTTATTTTGGATTTGCTTAATATTCTGTTTCTATTCTTACTAAGAGGTTGCTTAGAATACCTATTAGAAATTTGGTTGTAAATTCTCTGTTTTTTATTCTTAAAGCGGCAAATTATTCTCTTTTTCATGAATGCTTATATATTAATTTTAAGAGCCTTTTTGTAACCCTTCCATCAAAAATTAACCACTATTATTCAACGTAAAGTACTCACTTGCTGCTTTTGAGTTGATTTTATGTTTTATTATCTAATCTATTAGCATTTTATTTTTCTAATTGTGGTTTAATAGGTCTGTTAACATGTTGTTATTTGAGCTCATTTATTTTTGCAATTTTTATAATTTTTTAACAAAAAATATTATTTACTAAATGGATTATAATCAATCAATCGGCTATAATAAAAATAACATTTAAAAATAGAAAAAAAATAAAAATGATTTTTGTTTATTTAATCAAAATACTTTTTTAAATTTGCATTTTGTTAAATAATAAGTTTGAGTTTTTTAAAAAAAATAATCATTTTAATTTTATTTGTAATTTTTCTTTTCTCATCTAATTTTGATAATTTTTAACTAAATACAAAAAAGAAAGAAGCAAATTTAGTCTCAAGCATAAATATGAATGGAATTTTTTAAAGATTTTTATAGTAGTATTTATGATAATTAGAATTTGATAGAACAAAATGAAATCTAAGCTTTTACAAGCAATCCTATTGAAATATATTTTCGTTCGGTTCAAAAAAATTTTCTTTTGGACTCTAATTTTGATAATAACATGTTTTATGATGAGAGATAAATGGCTGATTGGTTTAAAATAGATACAAATTCATAATATCATGAATAAAAATAATATGAAGCATTAAATCAAGGAGCTTAACCAGATGAAAATATTGTAAATACATTTTGATCTATTTATAATTGAATTTAAAATTGTTCATCCATCAATTAAAAAACTTAGGAAGTTGTTGTAGGAGATATATTTTACTTATGGAGGCAGATTGCTAATACAAAAAATATATTTAAAGGCTATTCTGAAATATTAGAATAAAAGATAGTTGGAGTTATTTTTAATATAGAGTGCTAAACATATTATCAGTTAAACGTAGCTAATTCCTATATAGAATAATACAACGCACAAGAATTTTTTAACACTGAGGTCTACTAGATTGGATATAAATATGTATAATCTTAGTATAGCATCTTTGAATTTAATGAATAATATAATGAGAAACTTTCAATTTATTCGATATAAAAATATTTTAAAGGCAGCTTAGAAGATTTGATTTTAGCGAGAAAAAAAATGAAAATGCCTTTTAGCAATAATGAGCTTGAAGATATTTTTTAAAGGTTATTATTGATAGGCAGCTCTCTCTAATGCTTATTTTTTTATCACTAAAATTTAAAGCCTTCAAAAATATTGCTAAATTTTAATAGAAAAACGTTTTAATTCGATAAGTAATCTTTAACTCTTTCATCCCTATAAGAGATTTATAAATTTAATTCTAATGATGAGTTTTTTGATAATATGAATTATGACTTAGAATAGTTTAATTTTAATGGGTATGTCAGTCCTGAAATTGCTGATTTTCAACCTCAAATAATGATTTTTAAGTAAAACTCATTTTCAATAGGTCTTTTTATGCTAAATCTGCTCCTTTTAGATATATTTAGCACATCAAGATTTATTGATGGATACTAAAAGGGGATTTATTTATTATAAAATGAGAATATAAGTGCTTCTGTAAGAAAAGGAGTCAATCTTTTATTACAGCAAGATTAATAACAAAGAAAAACTTGTAAAGAGGTTTTAAAAGAGATATACAATTAAGATTTTAATCTACATAATAATTTATATTAATTTAAATAGTAAGCTTCAGAGCAGGAATAGCTAGAATGTAGCCTTATTAACAATAAGAATTAGGATAAATTTTATTAAGAAAATAACTAAATACGTAAATAGTAATAAGATGATAACTAATTAGATTGTGATATCATAAATAGCTAAGATGATACTTTAATAAATCTAAATGATATCAATGTAGTTATGGGAAAAATCACAGAGACTTAAGAAAATTGTGCTCTTTCATGTCAAACCATTGATGAAAATTTAATTCTAAACATAAATCCTAAACTACATTCATGAATTTGTAAGAATATTTTCGTCGCCTTTCTTTTTCTATTTCAAAAAATAAATTAATATTATCAAAATTAGTAAATATTGTGAAAAAAAACAAATAAACAAACCAGCAAAATATTTTTCTATTTAAATTAAAAATAAAACATCGTCTAAATATGACTGCATAAAAAAAATTTATTTAAACAATAATAAACAAATATATCAAGTAATATAATTAAAATCATAATAATATTAAAACTATCAAAAAATTGTTTCTACTAGTCAAATACTAATCAAACTATTTATTTACATTATTCTTTCAACCATAAACTGTATTTAAAAATATTTTTAAAATATATTAATTAACTCTAAATTTATTATAATTATTTGTTTTTCGATTATTATTATTATTAACTTTACACACAAAATTTCTAATCTTTTTTAGTTTATTTATGAATATAAAAAATTTAATTATAAATAAAAATAATAAATCATAAATTTCATTTATTTAACTTACACACAAAAAAAATAAAATCAAATTTTTTTAAAGCAAGAATGGATCTATTAGCGAATAAAACCTATATTTTACAAGCTACCAAATTAGATATATATGAATTTGAAACTCTTAGTGAGGAGGCAATTTAAAATTTCATTATAGAGTTAATTCAATTAGGTGCAGATTGTGAATTTTAGAGAGTTTTCATTAAAAACTTTGGTCCAAACAAACTTTAATATTATCTGTTTGAAAGAGATAATGATTTTTAGGATTTTAAATTTTAGCTGGATCCGTGTGATGTAGAGAATATAGATAGCATCAATTAAGAAATAAAAGATATAGAAAACGATTATTTAATTGAAAATGAAGTCAACAATTAATTTTCTATGGTTGTGCTTAATGAAAATATTAACTAATATTAACTATGCATATATTAAGCTATTCAAAAACTTTTGTATTATTTAGGGCATACAAAAATGTCTATGATAAGCTCAGAATAATCTATGTAATTTTACATGTAAAATGAATGTTAAAAAAAATTATGTTAAGAAACCTAAAAAAAACACACCTTAAAATACTGCTTTAACAAACCTCTACTTAAATGTTAAGGTAACACAACTTATTATTTACCACTACCAGATAATCAATAATAAGATGAGGATGATGCTTAATAATTCTTTTCAGTAAATTAAGATTATTCTGATAAGTTTTAATTTTAAACAGGAAATAACTAACAAGATTTTTAATCTTACTGAAAATTTCTATATCTACCAATAAAATATTTTACATTTGAATTTTTAACTTATTTGCTGCATAATTTTATATTAAAGTGCTTAGAAATAATTAATTTTAAGTATAAAAAATACAGAATTTTTATTTCAAAAAAAATCAATTATTTCTCTATCTAAAAAGAAAAGTAAATTTAGTTAATTAGAGATAAAAATAAAATAAACATTTATAAGTTAGTGTTTGTTTACATAAATTAATAGCTCTTTTCAATTAAATTCAATTAGTAAGTAAATATATTTATGTCAGTTAATAATTATTTTATATTTCAAAGATTAGTCAAAAACAAACTACTTTATTGGTTATCTCTTTTTTCATTCAGAAAACTTTTTTTCTACTTTGTCTATTCGTTTTCTGTTTGAGTGTTCAAAAAGGATTTCAAAGGATAGTTTTCATTAGTTTGCTAGCCAGATAAGTAATTTGTTAAATAATTTTGGCATGTAACTAAAGGGTTTTTCGAATAATTAAGACTGGAATATTAGTTTGTTAAAGGTTTGTAATCAGGTATGCTGCTACTCTTCAGATATTATTAAATATTAATATCTCTTAAGCCCAGAGGTAGGGCTGTATTAGCATTGCTGCTTTGAGACTAAAAAGGAGTAGTTGTAGGAGACTTAGAATTTACAAAAGATGTAGAAAAGTTAGCACTAGCTATCGAACTCTAACTACAATCTTTTAAGTTATTGATTTAGCTTAAAGAGTTGCTTAGGGGCTCAGAAATTTTTTCTAAACTTATTTAGCTTTAAACACTTTTGGAGTTTTCTTTGCTATATGTAATTTAACTATAATTAATAGGACTCATAAAAGAGTTGTAAGTTGCATATTAAGGATAATATTGATTTGACTAAGGTGAATAACTCAAGGTTGATTTACTTTCTTAAATGATATTTTAACTCAAATTAGTCTTAGGAGTTTAAGCTGTATGTGAAGTGAGAGGAACAAATAATATCTTTGACTACGTCATATTACTTTTTATTTCATCGCTAGTTGGAATATAGCTCAATTGTCCCTTAATCCTACTCTCATTTTAAAGTTCCTTTTTGGTAAAGTAATCTCCAAAGTAGGTAGCTTTGCTTGAGTCTTAAACAATAAAATTGTTGCTTGCAAACAAAGTAGTCTCCTTTCTAAAGCTGAAGTTCTAGGCAAAAGATATGAAGCTATTTTAATATTTTATTAACAAGAAAATAAAATAAATTTCTTATTTCTAAAAAAATTAATATTTTTAAGCTCTTTTTTATGTGAATTAATATATATAAAGTTTATTTAAATAACTATTTCAAAATATTCTTTTAATAAATATTACTTATCTCTTTAAATTTAGAAAGGTTATTCATCACCAACTTCAGATCTATTTTCTTTTTCTAATACGGGATCTTCATATTCCGGGTATTAAAATGAAGAAGCATAAAGCTCATCATATAGCTTAGGGTATTTCCTTATGTGATAGTAAATAATTTAGTTTAATAAATATTCAAATGCTTAATTAGTAATATATTTAAATTACTTGTCAATTTGCGTAGAGCACCTATTAAAGCTAGGAGTTTAAATTCTCTTATTTGAAAATTAAAAGTCTGGTTCTTCTTAGCTTCTAGTTGTTACTGGAGACTCGAATCTTTTTAGATTTAATTCTGTATATGAATGCTTATGAGGGCTTAGCCTGACTTCTTTGAATCCAACAACATCTTCTTTTGCTTTAGATACAAGGTTAGAACTTTGCTTGATCTCTTTTACTTTATAGGAGTCTAAATCAAAACTTTTATCTTTATTCAGGACTAATCCTTAATTAATATCTAGATTGGTAGAGTCTTTCAGGACACTAGATGCAACTAATTATCTTTCATTTTCTAGTTGGCTTTCTGTAGCAAGTTAGCTTGAGCAACCCATCAGATTATTTACTAATTCTATTATAATATAAAAAGATTATGTTATAGATACAAGGTATATATAGATATATAATAACATTCTTGCAAATATTTTAAATCTATATTTTTAATGTTTGTTTCACTGTACTAAACGCTTAATTATTGACAATCCTTGCTTGAAAAATATATTTTTCTTGATACAAATATTGAACTAAGAAAACTAAATAAAAGTAGAACTTTGATTATTACTAGTTGTTAAAGACGCAGGAAGAGTTTAGCACTTTTCAATTTTTGTTTGGTTGCTTTACCCTTCATTTTCTTAGAAAAATTTGACTAAAATTAAGTTATTTTTATCTTCACTAGGTTGCTGCTTTATTTTTTCTATCATCTCTAAATAGTTTATAGTTTTTAAGTTGCTACTTGGGCTTATTGTTGCCTTTACTTAGTAATTAATTTATTTTTGATCAAGCTTTTATTCACCTTTAGGACTGAGATATGACTAACTTGATAACCCATGAAGCTTGGGAGATGAATCTGTATTCACTCGAACTTTAGAGTAGTACAAAGAATTATCAAGTTATTTTTTTAAATCATGGCTGGTATCCTTAACTATTCTGCTTTAAATAAGCCTTGATTAATGTTAGTTTTAATGCAGCATCGTTTTCCAATTATTTTACTTAATTTATTCGTTTACTTATTAGCTTTTAAGAGTATTGATTGGAATAAATAATATAAATTTGATTGTTAAAATTTAACAAATATATTTATTAAAACTATCAGAAGGATTTTCTATTTGATAATATTTAATTTATAAATAAAAAAATCAAAATAAAATAGTGTTAAACTGCATTAAATTTTACAAAAAAAGTAAGACCGCTAAAAAATTCTCTCTATTTGCTTGCTGCAAACAGGTAACTAACTTAGACTTACATAGAATTTTATTTTTATAGATAAGCAAAGCATATTAATAAATTGAATATACAAAAAATAAAAGAAGCCAATTATCCGTTAAAAGCTTTAGATAGAATAATTAATTAACTTTATTAATTTAATAATTAAATTATTTTAATTCAAAAATTTATTTATTTATTTTTTATCATATAAAATCTATTATTTTTTTCAAATTTCTTTTACTCCTTCATACAACTTTAAAAAATGATTATAATTATTAAAAATTAACTACATAATCACATTGGATTTATCTTAAATTCTTTTGAATAATTTTATCAAATACTAAGAATTCTTAAATTTAAATTACTTTTGTATCTATAAAAATTTTATTAAATTAACTACATAATCACATTGGATTTATCTTAAATTCTTTTGAATAATTTTATCAAATACTAAGAATTCTTAAATTTAAATTACTTTTGTATATATAAAAATTTTATTAATCAATAACTTTTGATTAACTATTATTTTTATCGTATTCAAAGATGCCTTAAAAGAATAATATCATTAATGTTAATTGAAATAGAATAATTATTAAATTAAAAAAAAATATTGTACGTTTGAAGTTTAAAATTTTATTTATATAAAATGTTTAGCAATTAAATTAAAAAATAAATATTGGTCTATTGAATTTTAATTTTAGTCATGTTTATTCATTTACCAATGTTAGTTGTACCCTTATAAATGTGTTAATTTTTAACATCATACTTGTTAATTTAATTTTGAAAAGTATTTTTTTTATTCTTTAAATTGTATTTTATAAGGATCTTTTTCATTTTTTAAAGTGTCTTAAATAATTATTTATTTTTCATATGACTATTATATGTTTATTTTTCATCATAAAATACATCTTCAAATAGAAATTTTTATTTTTTGCATCTTTTAGAATATTTTAAGGTTAGTTTTATGCATTAGTTTTGTTAGGTTTTATAATTAGTTGATTAGATCTTATTTTTTTAATTTCAATATTTTCATCTAAATTCTAAAATATCAAATCTGGTTAAAAAGAGTTTTTATTTTTATTGGTTTACAAAATTAAATATTTCTTTTTTTAAAAATTGAATATAAATATAAAAAAAATATACTTCTTATTCGACTAGTTACTATTTATTTAAATAATAGAAATTTTTTAATTTGTTTAAGTTTAATTAGGAAAGAATTTAATCCTATAATAAAATGGTTTTATTTACTACAAAAGAGTCATAAAAATCATATTTAATCATAAACAATTTATCATTACGAATGAATCATCAAAAATAATTAGAGGATCTATTAGAATTACTTTATTATGTTTGGTATTTTTTCTATAAGTTGATGAAAATTAATTAATTAAATAAAAAATGATGGAATAAAAGAATAAGCTCTCAAAAATTGAATTAATTAATTCAATATTTAATTGAATATATTTAATAATATTATGAAGGACAAAATATATATATATTAAATAAATACACAAGATAGATAAACACTAAAAATGAGAATTAAAAATTTAATTTATTCTTTTGAAATACATTGTTAATTTTATTAGTAAATAGAAAGAATTTAATCCCTATCTCTTTGATTTTCGTAATTTAACAAAATAACATTTTTTAAAACTAACTTGAAGACATAAAACATACTAAATGATGATATTAATATATTAAATATGTAAAAAGGTAAAAATATCTTCATAAAATGTTAATTGTTTTTTATATGATGAAATAAATATTAAAGGAACTTCAATTTTTTAACTAAACTTTTTTTACAAAGCTAATTATCACTAACTAATTATATTGTTTTTATAATTTAGCAAATTAATTAATTTTTTGTTTGTTTCAATTATGGTTAATAGAGATGAGGAAACCAATTAATAAGAGGTAAAAGCTCAAAAGTAAAAAGGCGCAAAGCTTGATCTAAGCATTAACTAATAAGGAAAGGAGCAAAGTAGGCAGTTTAAAGAGAATCTGATGCGCTTTTTATTAATATTTATGCCATATACACTTATGCTATTCGTAATAGCAATTGCTTACTCTCTTTCAATGAAATTTATTTATATCTAGAACATGTAATTTGTTTAAAATAGGCTTAATATTTGAATTTAGCTTTTTTGGTATAAAAGGTAAAACAATATATAAAACATTATGCTTAATTACTTTAAAGATTACCTCAAATACATAAATTAATCTGAGTAATTATAGGTCTCGATTGGGTTCTAAAGAATATCATCTTAAACTTAAACAATAGGATCATTTATTAGAAAGGTCTAATCAAATATTAGCTTCTCTGATTTTAGTAATTTACTTTTACATTTAAAAACAATATTTGCTTAAAAGTGAGTGAATCATTTGAACTATATTTGAGTTTAGTAAGACATTCTCAAAAACTAAGAAAATGAATGCATATATTATATAATTAAACACAATAACTCATATTTTTAGTTACTCTCTTAATTTTACAATTACTGATAAAAAATATTTACTTTTAATTAACATTAGTTATAGATTAAAATTTAATTTCCACTCAGTATTCAGATAAAAAGTGGAATTTTTTAACTTTAAACGACTTCAACATCGATGATATCTGCCAAGCCTAGGATTATTTAAGCTATTTGTAGCATTCATATTAACAAAGTGACTATAATTATGGTATTTTTTTTTGAACTTTTGTTTGTTTGTTTTGATCATATTGACCTTCTTTAATAAAGCTAATTAGTAGTATTTTACGTGGGGAAACCCTTAGATAGGGTAGTGGAGTGGATTAAGTTTTAGTCAAAAGTAGTTTATTATTTCTTAAATGGTAATTTTGTAATCTTTATCTCCTGCTTACCTCTTGAACTAGAAATATGAAGAGATAAAAACTATGGCTTATTATCTGGTGAATGGAAAAGATGGAATAAGTGTGACAAATACTTTCGTGTATAAGATTTAAAAAATTGATTACAAAAATTACAATATAAAAAAACTGGGTTTGATTTAAATTTATTAAACAAATATTTTCTTTTAGGAATCAATCTATTTTCATATTCTGTTTTTTTGAATGATTGTTCTAATAAAATTCTTCAAATCATATTCAATAAAGTATTTATTTAACTTTTATTTTATTAATTAATTAATTATCAAAGGCCAAGACTTTTCTCAGATAACTATTGGAATCAATCAAAATATGGAAGCCCTTTTTCATGCTAAATTGATTACAATGGAATGAGAAGAGGATATTTATTTAATAATACATCTCAATTTGATGGCTTTTAATATATGAACCCTAATTATACTTATTGCTTTGAACCTGATGATCCAAAGAGCAAAAATAACTGCAAATGCGAATATGAAAATATAAAGCGAATATACCCTTTAGATGTTCGTTGCAGACCTTGGTACTTGAGCTCAAATTCTTCTTCCTATGTGTATTCTTTCTACTTTTTTTTGTTAGTCATTTGTAATATTTATTATTTAACATATAAAGTTCATTTAGTGATCCTTACATTGATTATGATTCTAATTCGCTTATTTCTACAGCAACATTTAAGGTTGTAAACTAAAATTAAAATAGTAATTTACTAAAGCAAATTACTTTAGAGTAAAACAAAACTGCTGACACTGTTTTTGGATTAGATTTCAATCTAAAAGAGCTTTAATAAAGATACAAATAAGAGTATAATTCTACATCAGAATATTCATATATTGTGTCAGCCGCAACATAGAACTTTGATGATTTTGAAGGGAACTACGAATATACAGCCATTACGCATCCACATATATAAAGTAAGTTAAAATTAATTTTTATTACCCAACCAGAAAATATAGAATTTAAATAAAAAAAGTTAAACATTTTTTTTACTTTTAATTTGTAATATAATTTGAATAAGAAGTTAGCTAGCTTGATTATTGGAAGATTAATTTAGAAAATATTTAAATTTTATTTGCATAATTAGTTAACTTAAAATGATGAAACAATTAATGAAATGATTGTCATTTTTTTAATTTGATTAAAATTTTAGATGCTTGAAATGAAATTTAATTATCTAAAACTATAAATTTAGCTTAACTTTACATTAATTGATATTTTTTATCAAAATATGTTATGTTTTAAATAAATATAAATTTTAAAAGATTTTTTAAATTGAAATGTTTTGCTTATTCTTTGATTCTAAAATCATCTGACAGTCTTTAGCTGCTTAAAATAAAATTTAATTTTTTAGTGCTAAAAATTTAGCTTAACTCTTCAATAATTAATCAAGATATTTTATGTTTTAAATTGAACTTTTTTTAAATTGAAATTAAAAGCTTATTTTTTATTTCTAAAATCAATATTTTTGATAAGTTTATTTAAATGTATTTATTTAATTGTAAAATAGATTAAAAAGTTAAAATATATGAATTAGAGTTCTAAAATTCAACTTATAAAAATGAAGAAATTGAGTAATATTTTAAGAAAACAGCTTTTATGGCCAGCACACATATTAGATTAGATAATTGCACTAACCAACTAAATTCTATTTCTTAGAACCAATACTAATATATACAAAAAAATGGAAAAACATTTTTAACACTTTTTTCTTCAATATAGATATGCTACGGCAATCTTTATGATTAAAAAGTGCTGACTGTAGGATATATCGCTCGGTGCATAGCAGATAGTGTTTATGAATAATACGTCTAGCAAATAACTTAATCAATAAAAAATATGAATAGGCTATTTACTTATGTTGTAGTTAGTTCATTTAGCTTTCTATTTTTTTTGCTTTACTTCTTGTTAAAATAGCTTTTGGTGCATAACTTTGATATCCCGATTTCAATTTTAAATAACTTTTTGCAGTAAGCAGATTCTAAGGAGTAATTTTTACATCATTTTAATTAAAATTTATTTTGATAGGATAATCTATTTTTTATGAAATAGTATTCACCAGCTCAATTAGATGATACAGAATGGAGAATTCAAAACACAATATGAGCTTTAAAATATTATAGCTGCAATAAATTAAATTGTCATTTCTGTTTAAATGTAAATCGAAAAAGAAATGGATACTGATGAAAATATTTAAAATTTAGATAAAGTAATTTAATAGTATGTGGAAGCATCTAAAATATACTTTCTTGTTGATCATAAAATTGGATACAGCTTATGGTAAAAATTTATTTATTTTTTTATTTTTTATATTTAAATAGTTTATCATTTTTTATATATATTTAGTATGAATAATTTAGGATTTATTCATTAACTGAAAAAAGATTATCCCAAAGCCTTAGTTTACTAATAAAAAGCTAATATTATTTCAGAAGAAATTCTTTAGGAGTTCTTTAAGGATCTAGACAGCTCTTAAAGCATTCCAGTAAAACAAGCAGTATTGTGTAAAAAATTTAACTTTTTTATGAATTTACATGCTTGTAGGAAGTTTTAGCTTGCTTAATTGATAATTAGAAATATTTAATTAGGATCTTAAGGATAGGCATTCTAATAATACTACCAAAACGCTTTTGAGGAAGATAAAAAAGAGCTTTTGAATGATTTTATGGTTAATTTAAATCAAAATTAAAAAAACTCCACTGGTTTAAGAAGATAAATCACCTTTTAAAATATTTAAAACGATTAATTTGATATCCTGTAAAATAGTAATAAATTTGAAAATTTTGAGTAATTATAATTGTATCTTGATAAAAAGCAGCATATTTACTAAAAAGTTAGTAGGGTATTATAAAAACAACCACAACAACAACAGCAACCAAACAGTGAAATTGATATAAATTAAATACTTTCTGTAAATTAAGATGATATTTAGACAGGAAAGCTTTACGAAAAAAAACTAAATTTTGATTTACTTTAATCTCCAATAGCTCATTCAAAAGAGAGTCTCGTTAATTATAGGAGTAGAAAATTTTACTTCTCAAATAGATTTTTTGAAAAACAAAATTATAACCAAAAAGATAAGGATGATAATTAAATAAATGAGCTATTTTCAAATGAAAAAAACTTTGTTGCATAAGCTCTAGATATTCTCTATGAAACTTTATAAATATTTTAGCAAATTAACGTAGACAGCTTCAATATATTCAAGAGGTATGAAAATGAAGTTTTGAGCATGCTTACTTTGATATTAATTTGTAGATGCCATATTATTTTGTAAAAAAGAGAAGTTATTATTGAGGAAATACTTCAGGTGTTATATTAGAAATATCAGAAAATTAAATTTTATGACTTTATCAGTCTTTAGTAAAATTAAATACCTCTAAATATAGTCATGACAAAATATTACTTAATTCTAGCATAGGTCTAATTATCAAAAAAAAAATATAAAAAATCTCTCAAATATAATTTAAAAGCATTGAATTTTAATAAATTCTAGCCAATTCAATTTCTTTGTGTCCAATATTAAAAATAAATAAAGAGTTACTATGATCCTTTAGATAGCCTGGAAGCTCTTCAAAATATTCACTAAATAATTTAAGAAACAAATATATAACTGAGCTCTTTTTAATTAGAAACTTTGTAAAATGATATTTAAAACATCTAATCAGCTGCTTAAAACTAAAGTAAAGAATTTTTTAATTTAAATAAACAATGTATTTTTTTTAATATGATTTTATTTTATTAATAAGGTGAAGTAGGATTTTTTGAAGTATTTTTTAAAATAGAGAAGTGGTCAAATTCAAAACTTATTCCCTTGTGATTTAAAGGAATATAATTAATAATTCGAATTCTAAAAAAATCTAAATTATTGAATTAATTAAAAAAATACAAATACTCAATAAAATTTAATTATTTATAATATTGAAACTAGTTAATGTTGATTGATAAATTACAATAATTTAAATAATAAATTTATATTTATTCTCAATACAAAAAGTTAAATATCACTTTCAAAGCTAGTTTGTTGAAATGACAGCCATTTTTTCAGTATCGTTTTATCTGATTTATACTTTTTAATGAATTTTATTATCTAACTTAATTTTAAACCATAAAAATGCAATTAAATTGCAAGCAGCGATCACACCTAAAATCACAAAGAAAATTATGTACATTTTTTTATGTTCATCTTCATTTTCGTTTTCATTAATGTATTGTACATTTTGTTTATTGTCTTCAATGGCTGCTTCATTTACTAATGGCTTGTAGATTGTAAAGGAGTCAAAGACTTCTAAAGTATCAGAAAGGATGTGCTCAAAAACTAGATGAGTTGAATTTTTAACAGTTACTGTGCTAAACCCTAAAGTTCTATCACTAGTTACTGTAAGCTAACCTCCAGGATCTTTTTATTTTTATAATTAAAATAAAATTGTAAAAAGGTAAAAAAAAGATATTATTTTTTTTTACATCCAGAATCCTTGGGGAAATAATGATAAGTACCACCTGAGCCATCAACTACGTAAACAGGAGCCTAAGGTGATTCATACAATGAACAATTTTTCATTTAGCATTATTCTGTTTATTTGAACTTAGCTTATCCTTTATAATTAGGTTGTATTCTTTCGTATGCATGAACATGCCCAGCAAGATAAATATCAACTTTATGTTTATTTAAAAGATCTTCTAACTATTTTTAAAATTTTTATTATTTTAGTTAAAATTATAAAAAATTAAAATTTTAATTTAAAACTGTTTTTAAAAAAAGAAAATATTTTTGCAAAGCAAAATTTTCAAATAATCAATAAATTGAGTGTAAAATACTTAAATACTAAAAAAAATTCATTTTTTATCATATTTTATAAATTATTTGAAGCAATAAGAAAACCTTTTTTTATTTCTATTTTTATTAGTTAAAGATTAACTAATTTTCTATTTAGAAATAATGGCATTTTTTTAAGAATAAATTGAATAAATTTAAATGAAAAAAAGTGCAATCAAAATATATATTTTTTTACTTCAGAAAATATTTAAGGATTTGAATAACAAGCACTGGTTTCAAAATCTTCGAAGCAATAGATATTTTAGTGAGAGTATACAATAGACCATCTGTATTTACCTTTCATTTCGGTCATGGTATCATCAAACCATTTATAAAGCTACTATAACCATTGCTTATCAATGCCAATATTTTTATTGGTTGCTGGGTCTTTAATGTATTTATTTGTATTCATACCTACAAGCAATAAATCTCCAATTGTTAAGGTATAGTAATCGCTTTCAGAAATGGATGATCTAGGATTTCTAAAGAAGGATTTGTAGTAGCTATAATTGTACCATTCTTCATGGTTACCTGCAATAGTCTATAATTTTATTAAAATATTTTAAAAACAAAAATAAAACAATTAATTATTTATAAGATTACCACATAAGGAATAGTAGCATATGAAAATTCTCCTGCTTTTAAGAAGTTAACTCCTCTTTAGCCACTATCATCATTCATGTCATAAGCATAATCTCCACCAGCTATAATACCAACAAAACTTTTTCTCTCTTATTTGATCTGTAATAAATATTTTAAATTAAAAATACTTGAAAATATGGATTTTTATTTTTATTTACATATTTATCCATGATATACATATTATCTTTACCAAATTGTCTGTTGCCATATTTAGCATTAGGATTTATATCATAATCAGCCACCCAAGCAAATTTGAATTCTCTTTGTTTAAGTTTGGAATAATCGATGTGGTAGAACTCAAATAGGCCTCTTTAATTATTAATGATTAAAAATATTATGAATAAATAATTAATTAGTAGAACTAAATTAAAACTGTGATTTTATTTGTTTATTTATTTACTTATTTTTTAATTGCTAAGGATTGTCATCTATTTTTATTCAAAATAAAATAAAGTTAATTACTTAATTAAGAAATACTTAATTCATTTAATAAGTAAGATTGGATTATTAATATTAAAATAATGAATTACCTGATAAATAGAAACACTTATATTAGATGATAGAATCGGGCTTGAATTTAAGAATAGAAGCATCAAGCTAATATTCATAAATGTACATTTCAAAATCTTCAGTTCTTGTCTCTGTTTTAGGAATTCCTGAAGTATCCTTGGGTTAAACTATAGGTAAAAATGTTGTTAATTTACATAATTATTTTTTTATTATTTTTACAGAATCTCTTGATTTAGACTGGACTCAAAGTGTATTTAACTTTTAAATCCAAGCTTGTATAAACTTCGCAATAGTTTTTTGGACAATTAGCCTTATTTTTTTATAGTTTAATGTATTGATAATGTGAAAATAACTATACTTTAGTAAAGTAAGTAATAGTGTAGTCGTGACGAGTAGCTTTAAGAAGCTTTTCTTTGTCATACTAAGTTGAAAGATCAAAATTATCTCCTAAGCTGAGCTTAATACCATTAGGCTAACAAGTAGGATCAGTGTTTTAAGAATAAACCACTATGCAAAAGCTAAGTAAAACTAATATTAAATACTTAGTCATTTTTTTATTTTTTAGTTTGTTAGAAAAATCTTTAATTAATAAATTATATTAATATATTATTGGTTTCTTAATTGATATTTGAAAGTAGAAACCATTAAAAATTTATTCAATTTAAAAATAAAATTCTATTCAAAATATACTACTTAAATGTTTATTAATGATAGTTAATCTATACCCCTGGAACATAAAAACCTTAGGTTCTACTTATTAATAAGAGAGTGGCAGCTAATTATTTATTACAATTTGTCTGTTCTATAAGCATATTTACTTAACTTCTAATGAATTTAAGAAATAAATTACACAATAAGTATATGAATAAATTAATAAATCTTCTTTCTTTTATTGATAAACATATAAAAAAATTCTGTATCCAAATAAATCTCTCAAATAAAATATAATATCTAAAAATAAAATTTAAATTTATAACATAAATTTATTTAAACTGTTACTGAATATATAACACAGAGTAGGAATAAAAATTGATATAAAATTTAGTACTAGTGAGCTTTTGTTAGGCTTTTTTGAATGTATTTATTACATTATAACTAAGTAAGTTAAGTATGCTTAACTTTACAAATTAGCCAGCTAGTTTAAAATTATTTAGATTAATAATATCTATTTATGATTAACAGCCTTGTATACATTTATTTAAAAATTTAATTAATGGACCCCCATATTAATATTAAATAGAAGATTCAAAATTATTTTTTAGTAATATGCAAAGATTTTCTATTAAGTGCTAGTCTAAAAATAAATTATGAATGTAAATAGAAATTTCTATTAATTATCTGTGATTTTTTAAAAATTATTTATATTTATTTAATTATTTTATTTGATATTATCAATTAAAGTCAGCCAGCCAGTCCAAAAAAAATTCATCTAGTTTTATCATGATAAATTTGGTAATAAATTATCTTGAAAAAAATTATTTTTCTCAAAAATATTTATCTTAGTAGTTCATTTTTGCACTCTTGTTGTAGAGAGGAAACATGTTAATTTTATAGAAACGAATGATATATTCAAAACCTCAATAAAAATATTTGCTTAAAAATATTAATTAAAAGTTCTACAAACAATAATACTTTATATCAAAATTTAAAATTAGTTAAAATTTTTATTTATTTGTTTGCTTTGAAAAAAATTAAATTAATAAATAACTGATTTATTTGTAAAAATAAATGTTAAAATTTAAACAATTTTAGAACGTTTTTTTATTTGATTTAATGATAACTTTAGATTTATAATTAATTTTCTTGATTAAGCAGAAATAGATAATTTATAAATAATGTAATGTAAAATTAATAAATTAAGTGATTAATTAGGTCAGTTAGTCAGTCAGTCAGTCTATTTTTATTCATCAAATATTTCTACATATTGTAGAAAAATATTTTCATCAAAAAAATATCACGTTATAAATAATGTAAAACAAAATATGATTTACAATTTTCAGCTAATAAGTCGATTTGTAATTAATTTTTTTCAAGATAAATCTGAAAGATTTTTTTAAAGGAAATGAATTTTTTAATAAGCTGATTAGCTAATTTAACAATTATAAAAAATATTATTGAATATATTTATTTTTAATTTGTAAAATAAGGTACAACAAAAATTGGTTAAAAGAAATTTAAGGATAAAAAGCAAATAATAAAATAAATAGTTTTTAATTAAAATGTACAAAAATGAATAATACTACAACACTAATAGACAGATAAAAAATGGATAATTCTTATCGAATTATGTCAAAGTTATGAAAAAAGAATTAATTTCCAATAAAAAAAAGGATAGAAAAAACAAATTTTAAATTTTTATGGAAAAATGCAGGCTATTTTGCAAATTATCTGATGAATAGTGGAGATTTATAGTTGTTTTTGGTCCATTATTCATATCTTTGATTTTAGGTGTTTTACTTTATTTAGGTATGTGCTAATTCCTCTATCTCTCTTAAATGTAAATACATTATTAATGATTTAATGTATTATGAACATTTTTAGCATAATTTCATCAACAAATAAAGAATGCTTATTTTAAATATAAGGTAAAATATGAGTAGAGATTACATCGATAATGCAAACCAAAATTATTTAATTTTACTCACTACTTCAAAGGTGAATAGTATAAAATCTAACTTGTAAAGGATGGCAACCTCAACATAAATATTAGGGAAATTTAGTTAAAGATTGTAAGCAAAAACGCTCGATCAACTAGGTAAGAATTTAAATAAAAAATTTCTAAAAATTTTAACACTATGAAAGAAAGAGGATTTTTATTCAATTTTAATTTAATATTAAAAGTAAGTTGGTCAAGTTTAGGAGGTGATTTAACTAAAACACAGTAAATAAATGGAAAATATAATTTTTTAACAGCTAATGATTTTAATCAGTAAGATCAGTGCAAGTTTATATAGTTTTACTAGAACAAAATCTAACAAGATTCAACTGCAACTCAAGATTATTGTACATATTTTTTTAAAATTAGTATAAAGCAAATAATTAGATTGTTAATTTTAGATTAAAAGTAATACTTTGGATGGTCTTCACCATAAATTGATAGTTGGGATGATTTGACTTTAGAGCAAAGATAGTTTCTTGTAAAACAATCACTTATAAATGTATATTTCGCATCTATGCAAATCAGTTAGAAAAGTTAGCAAATTTCCTCAAGCCTCTATTATGTTGTTAGAAAATCTGATTCCCTTTAGTCCAGGATACAACCAAAGTATTTTATTACTTTTACTATTTTTTTTTACAAACTAAATTTGAATGAGGTTACTTTATTTTAAATATTAATTATACAATTTTTTTTTGATGAATTCAGGGAGAGATTAAATCAAAAAAATATGTTCTGGTACTAACCTCCATTTTCAGATTTTAGTTAAACTTGCCCTTATGATTAAACTCTTAAGCATTACTCGTACTAAAGCGCTGATTAGTTCGATGGCTTTCAGAATAAAAATGAATTAAATTAAAGCTGTTAAAAAAATCAAAATTCTTAGCAATGCTAATGTATTTATTTACAGAACAAAAGACTTTATCCAATTGATTGGAGGTGCAGAATATGGTATCAGCAAGCAATATAGAATTATAGGATGTAAAATTTATATTCATTTGATAAGATTTTTTTAAAAAGATTATAAAAAAAAATAGAACTATTTCTTCTAAGTATAATGATATTAACTCAGGAAATGCGATAAATAGCTTTGTTTATAAAACTATACTTGCATCCTAATCTCCTCAAAATATTTAGGATGAGCAAAAATTATCAGAATACAGTATAAGTAGTGTAGATATGGACATAAGCGTGTTGATATAAAATCAAAATTAGTAAAGCAACGAAAATTAATATTCTTTAATTTTTCTTCCTTCTACTAATGATGATAATTAATTTCAGATCTTTTATCATCCAAAATATAAAAGTAAGCTTTTTTAATTTAGTGAGATGAATTTAGTAACGCGTTTTTGTAAGATTAATAAAGCTTAGAAACTCTCTTATCATTACAGTTTATGAATAATACCAATGAATATAATCACTTCTTGTATTAAGTCTCTGATTATATCAGCAAGACACAAAATAGATATTAAAATTGTAGCTTTAATAAAGAAGAAGGATATTAATTTCAAATGATTGTGTAAGGCAAAGATTATTTTTCTATAATAGAGAGAATTTATATTTGTATTGGAACTCCTGACTAATAAATATCGCTTTTGTTTGGATATTTTGTTAGAGTTATTTCGACTGAAATCTCATAACAACTTGTTAATTAAATTAATGATAGAATGTAAGATATAAAGTCATATTTTGCAATTGGAACAAGTTTAGCATTTGTTTTTGTGCTTGCTTTGATGTACACTCTCTTAAAATATTTTCTTAAGTACAATTTCGAATAGCCTCTTTAAATTTTAAACACTTTTATTTAGCAAGCCAAACCTAAGGAGTAATTTTTTAAATTAATAAGTATTTCTTTCATATTTATAATCTGTCTTTAAATGTAATTAGCATTTATTTGTTCTACCAAATGATTCAAAACTAGTAGATGTGCACATAATATGAGCTTAAGAATTTATTGTAAGCTATAAACGAAATTGTGATTGGCATTCAAACGAAGGTTGAGGAAAAAATGGAGCAATCTTCAGTTTCCCTTTATGACATTAAATTCTATAACATAATTTTTCAAAAGTATATCTAAGGTTTAAAGACATTCAAATCTGTAGATCACTAGGCTGGAATAGGATTGTGGTAATTAATTAAAAATTAAAAACGATAAATTTGATTCTACAATTTATAAAAGTTATATAAATATAGGAAATCTATATGTGCAAAACAACAACTACATAAAAGCTATAATATTCTATCAAAAAGGGCTAGAAATTTCATAATAAATACTCTACAACACAAAGCAAGAGTAAAATGCAGGAAATTTTAACTAGAGAATAGAAAAAATGTCCTAGTAAAAAGCTCTTAAAAAATTTATGAACATTCTTGCTAGCAGAAAGTATTCGTTTGGAAATGCATTGGCATGCAGCTTATTACAGCAAGAAGAAGATGATATTATATTCGATAGTGAATAGAATGCATAGGATTTAATAGAAAGCAAAATGAAAATTAGCTCATCATTAAAAAAACTTATGAAAACTTAAAAAGAAAAAGATATTGGAAATCAAATATTCAATTCAACACTTTAATAGATTAAAAATAAAAAAATCTTTACTACTGATAAATCTCAAATTTAAAAGAATAAAAATAATGAATCAAGTAACTTAAATAATGTTTCGGTCTAAATAAATACGTAGAAAAATTAATCAACACAAATAAAGCGGACTATAACTCCTATTTCAGTAGTTAGTTAATTTAAGAAAGCAATATAGAGTAAGCATAACTCCTTGAAAAATTCAAACTTACCCAAAACACTTTTAGATAGACACGTTAATTAGGCAGATAAAAACGGTGAGAAAAAGCAAAACACAGCAGAATAAGATATTGATGATTTAAATCAAAATATTGAGAAAGAGTTTAGTCTATAGAGAGGATAATTAAAAAATAACTGTTATGGGAATTTAAATTTTTTAATGCTTCTAAAGAATGATTTGTTCCCTTAAAATGATAATTCAAATTAGCCTCACCCTAAATATTTAGTTAGAGAAGAAGGTGAGTTTAATATTTCTATAGTTGAAGAATGTATTGACTAATTTTCTGAGTCTCAATAGATTTTTTATAGCCTATCAAAACACGCCTCTAACTTGTATGAGTGCTATTATTATGAAAGCCTTTCGATAATAATTTAACTTAAATGCTTATCATGCTAATTAATTATTTAAAATAAAGAATAGATAGTACTTGAGCATTTGGTTAAGGTGAAAAATAAAATAAAAGCTTGTAAATTAAACTATTTAAATCTACAATCCATCAAAGATTTAGGATAATCTTTAATTCCATTTCATGTTATTTAAATGAAATATTATCTTGTCAAGGGAATGATTTTGTACAAATTAAATATATATCATAAATGTCTTTACAACTTACTCAAATCTTTAAGTGTAAAATTTAGTAAAAATCAAGCAAACCATAACTCTGTATAGTATGAGAAGCAAGAAAACGAAGTTTAGGAATTTTATGATATATTTGATGTGAGTTGCTGTCTAAAAATAATCCATCAAATAATTAAGAATTAGAATATTTAGCTAAACACCCAACAATATTAAAACTTAATTGATGATCTGAACAATCTTAACTTAGATCTAATTTCAAAGTGTAAATTTTTAAATACAGATTTTTTTAAAAATAAATAAATTTTTTAATTTAATAGAGGATATTTATTTTTAGGAGGTTTTCTTTAAAGAAAGGGAATTTAATAATCTTAAAAGAAACACAATTTTTAAAAAACCTAGAAATTAAAGTAATTGATATCAACTTAATTTAGTTAACAAGTCTAGTCTCACATTAAGTTTCTCTCATAAATTAAAGATAATTTATTATTTATTTTGTTTAACAAACTATCAAATTTAATATATATCATGTAAATAGTTCTCAAAAACAATTAATAGTTGTAAGGTCCCACCCCACAATTTATTCTTAAATCAAAAAGTTTGTTTCAAATGTTAATTCTAAATTAAATTAAGTAAACCAGAATAAAAATAGAAAAAAATTAAATTTGTTTTTTCATTCACTTAATTTAAATTAAGAACTTCAATCTATCTCCCAAAAAAATTGATTATTTTTTTATCTAAAGCTAAATCTAAAACATTTATTATAATTTTATTGAAATTGTTTTAAACTTCGCAGCGACTGTTGAGTAGAAAGAGAGATATAAAAAAATAAAAATATTCACTATTAGATTAATCATTACAATTTTTGAAATAATAAAACAGCAACAAAAATATATTATTATTATTCTTCTTCCTCTATTTTTAGTTTATTAACTTTTTACCTATGGCAAAATGGTGTGTTTTATTTTTTAAAATT
Source organism: Tetrahymena malaccensis 436 (assembly GCA_000231845.2). Lineage (NCBI taxonomy): Eukaryota > Ciliophora > Oligohymenophorea > Hymenostomatida > Tetrahymenidae > Tetrahymena > Tetrahymena malaccensis. The sequence continues at coordinate 79,598 of AFXY02001786.1, read as the reverse complement.
TAAGATTTTATTTTTTGGCTTTAAAATAAGAAATTAAAAAATCAATTTAATTGATTTAGATTAAAAAATTAAAAAATCATATTAATTCATAAAGCTTGATAAAATATGTAAGTAAGTAAGTATAGTAATTAAAAATAAGAGTGGGTTAAGTATTTTTAACAAAAAAATTTACATAAAAAAATATTAGAATTCTTGTAATTGTTTAGAAACTAAATAGATATATAAAAAAGAATCACAACCAACTGTATGTATTATGTACGTACGTATGTATGACTGACTTTTTAGGTTTAACAAATTATTAATAATTGAAAATTTTTAAAGTATATAAATTATATTTATAGTAAATTTAGATAGTGTATTTATTAATTGAGAGTGGTAATTTCAGCATATATCTATCTTTACACCAATTAATACACTCAAGCAATTTCCACTAAGATAGAAAGGAATCTTATAACTGATTTCTTCCAAAAAAGCTATAAATATAAACTAAATAAGCACCATGAGCTAATTAAGAACTAGAATTTTAAGCTACATAGGTTGTAAGAGGAAGTTTAGTGAGAAAAATAAGCGTTAATTTGAACTTTTCGTTCCTTTCTTTTTAGTTCTTTTACTTGAGATTTTCATATTTTCGATTTTGATTAAGTTTGTCTATCTTGATGTATTGTAAATTAATTTTAGATATTACAAGAAGATTATTAGTTACGAACATGAATAAGCATGTTAACATTTTATGCTACTTTAGATACATATTGCCATTAGCATGTGGATGATATATTTAAAATTTCCTGTAAAAAATAGGAAGTAAAATATCCAAGACCATTTTGTAGAGAGATTCAAAGACTACATTAGCCAAGTAAATAGGGCTTAGTTAGATTACTTAGCTGTTTCATATCAGCAAGTTATTCTTTCATCATAGATCATAGGGCAATTTATTTAGGAAATCACTAGCAATAATGTTTAATTAGCAGATGTTGGTAATTTTCCATTTCGCTTTTGTTTTATGTTTTTAAATTGCGCAAATTGAAAGGAAACAATTATCATTTTCAGAAATTTTTGACTGACTGTTATTAATCTTTTATACAAAATAGTTACTTGGACAGGTAGCCGTCTTTACGATAATAGCGCTGATGCTTCAAAAAAATATAATTTCATGAATTTTAACATGTTTTCCGCTAACGAAATTTGCTAAAAGAAGCAATTTCTTTCTTTATAAAATAACTCAAGTAATACAATATAAACAAACAAACATAAATAAATAATATAATGAACAAAGATTTTTTTTTTACAAGCAAGCTAAACAAAGTTTAATTATTTTTTGTTTGAATACTTAGATATCAGTTAATTATTTGGATGGTATAACTGGAACCAAGATTAGTGGTTTTAATTAAGCCTTGATCAAATTGATTTTTTAGTTAAAACTGACCTTGCCTTCTCAGTCTACAAGGCTATCCAAGCAAACTAATAATACAAAAGTGTTCAAATTATAGATGGCTATGTTTAGAATTCTTCAGATGATACTCTATATGAGGGGAATCCAAAGTAAATTTTTACATTAAAATCAATATGCATGCGAATTTATCTATTTAATGACTAGACTGTGGCTTTACTAAAATAATAGCTTTTGGAATGATAAGAAATATGGAGGTCCATTCGTTTATCCTAATAATAATCAATGCGAAAATTAAAATGAATATAATCCACCACCAGATTATAATGGATTTTATCAATTAAACTCTACAAATTAGCAGTGCTCATAAATACCATCTACATCTTAGTGTAATTGTTAATACTATAATACAAAAAGATACTATCCTTTAGTATTTCGTTGCAGGCCTTGGTATGAATCGACTATTTAAAATGAATATGTGTAATTTATTTTTAAAATGTTGATTATTTAAATTAAAACTTTTTATGTTTTTTTTGTTATTCGTAGGACTTTATCTTAAGCCTATATAGATCTATATTCTTCACAGTAAATTATGACTAGTAGCTTTAAAATTGTTGATGGTTCTTAAACTAAAAATTTGGATTCTTAAAAATTAGCTTCTCCAAAAGCTGTTTTAGGGTTTGATTTAGAGTATTCACAATTTAATAATTTTTTATATGCAACAAACGATTACAGCTCAGGTCTCTATTCGTACTTGGTAGCTCCTAAAAGTTAAATTTACTAAAACGATATATAATAATCATAGGAATATGCAGCTATTATACATCCTAATATTATTTCAAATTCAAGTAAGTTTTTTTAAATAAATAAAATATTAATTTAATCATCTTAATAAAGAAAATGGAAAGATTTAAGATATTATAGAGTTAGAATTTTAAGATGGAAATGAATATGAAATTAATTAATATAAATAATAATTGGATCCCATATTCTTGAATAGTGATACTAGAAAAAACGGATGCAATCTGACTCAATCTAGTAGCTAATAGTATTAGCTTAACATTTAAAAAGAAAGTTAAAACTACTTCACTGTAGTTAATACTCTCTAAGTGTGCTATGGCAACTTATATGAATAAAAGAGTATTGTTGTTGGTTATTTAGTTACTAACTTAGCAAGTAGCTACTAGCAGAAACTTTACTCTCAAATTGACTAAAATCTTTCAAATATGCAAAAATATATTGTTATAGCTCTGTTTTTAACTTTCTTTGTTATAATCATCCTGCTCTACTTGCTATTGGAAGGATTTCTAAAATGTAATTTCGAAGAACCCATTTCCATCATTTCTTCAGTTATGAACAAGGCAGACCCTTAAATGTAAATAATTCATTTATATTATTTATTAACTTCAAATGTTTTGTTTACTTTATCTTTAAATAAATTAATTATCAAAATATTTTTAAAATGCTTGTATGTATTTGTGAAATAACTTATTTTTCGAAATATCAACCTGACATATATAAAATGTATTTTTAAAATTTACTTAGGATTTACAGATTCCATAAAGAAGTATAAAAAGATGAGTTAAAAATATCTTAGGAATTAAAAAATTTAGTGTCTGCAATAATAGAAATAATTAGTTTAGTTTAAGAATAGGTTTAAGATTCAAATCATAGTGATGAAAATGAATTAATCTAAAAAAACTTTTTGAGAGCCTTGTAAACATTCGAGGTAGTCGACCACTAAACAGGGATAGGATTGTGGTAAATATTAAAAAGCATTAAATTTTGAGTTAATTGGTATTTATTCGAAAAAGCTTAAACAATTTAGGAAATATTAGTATGATTAAGAAAGATTACAAGACTGCAATATAATATTATAAACAATCATGCTTGCTTTCCAAGATTCAATATGAGGAAATTAAAAAAGATAATTCAAAAGAACCTTAAAATGAAGCTTTCTCTAAAGATTATGTGAAGAAAAAATTGATGAGAATTCATGCAAGCAGGAAATACTAATTAGGATCAACAATCCTTAAGTATCTAAAAGATAAAAATTAATTTGAGTTCGAAAATAAGCTGATTAACGATTTGGCATTAAAGGAAGATTTTTTGTAAAAAATAAATGAACAATCACTTAAAAAAAACAATTTTGAATTGATTACTATCCCATAAAAAGATCCAAGTTAGGATCTCTAATAGAGGAAAAAATCTACTAATATAAAAAGAAATAATAATATGATAGCAAACTCTTTGACTTAGTTGCCGAATTTAATCATGACTAAAGAAGGAAATCCAAATTTAATTGTCAGTAAACAATCACTAATAAAAGTAAAAAAAATAAATAAATACATTAATAAATAAATAAATCTTTATTTCAAAAAATTTTTTTTTTATTAACAGCAACAAATAGGGAATTTTTAAAATTAAAATTCTTCTCCCTTTATTGTTAATAATGCTCTTATAAATAACCATGGAAATTTAGCTTATAATGCTAATAATTTATAAAATACAATTACTAACTACAACAATGCTTATAAATAAATTGAATTAGAAAACGATATTAATCTTTAGAATTTAAGTAATTTAGTATAAGCTAATCATAACGGCAGCCTATATAATAATGTCAATATTACCTTTTAAATTGCACATAACACATAATTAGCTAACTAATTAAATATGCAAGATGAACTACAAGAAAAATCTTAAATGGGTATTTCTCAACAACAAAGCCAATCAAATTTATTTTAGAATAACAACAATGGATTAAGTAACTTTGCTAGCAATACTAACAGAATTTCTAGCAGTAACCACAAAATGTCCAATTTAAATAGCTTATCAAATAATATTGGCAGCAATAACTTAAATATGAATAATACTTCTTAAAATGTCAGATTCAATTCTAAGAGGTAGTCTTCATATATTAAAAAACTGCATTCAAGTGCTAATGTATTGAACAGTGATTTCTAATAGTCTAAAGCTAATAAAAATTAAATTAAGGAAAGCCATAATTTAGCTAAAGATGCTCAAGATGCAGAAGAAAAAGCAAATAAATTGCTCTCTGAAAGTTTAGAAAAATTTTCATTATAAATGTATCCTCACTTCTTTACAGAGTCTTTTGCAGAAAAGTAGTAACCTCTAATATTAAGCAATTTGGAAAAATCTTAATACCTTTTTGATTAGCATTTCCACTCATAAAAAATGTATAGCACTTAAGCTATTGAACTTCTTAATGAAAGCTTCACCATTTTTAATACATTAGCAGATTATTGCTCTGAAAACGAAAAGAAAGAGGCCCATGAATATTATGGATTCTCTATCCTAACTTTATTAACTATTACAGAATTACATATTTTAATCAATTAGCAGTCAACAATAATCGAACCTCTACTTAATTCAATAAAGAAACAAATTTTCACGAAACTAATTCCTCTTGAAGCTCAAGATTTAAATAACATAATTTCTCATTTACACTAGCACCAATCATACGTTAATCAGCAATAAATATTCCTAAATAACAATCTTAATATCAATAACTCATTTAATTTATTATTCAATTAATATCCATAACCAAGCATCACAACAATGATGAATATAGAAAATAATATAAATAATAACAGATTCACCACAGAATAAAATATAGATATGAACTACTTCGATACCAATACGAACAATGCCAGATAGAATAGTTAAAATGGATTTTAGAATTTATTACCATAGCTAGATCAAAATCAGTAAAGCAGTGATAAATCCAAAAGACTCACTACGTAGTCAAGTAATTCAGCACAGTAAACTCTATAACCTCTACAAAATCCACAATAGTATCAAAAATTAATGAAACAGCAGAGTGCTCAAGCCGCTATAATGAGAAATAACACCTTATCAAACAATGGAACTCAAACAAATATAGCAATAAATTATTAAAACATACCTTTAATACATAATACTACATTAAGTAATAATACATAAAACTAAACATCAACGCATAATCTTTACCAACATTAAAATATCTCTTATTATATTGACCGTCCTAGGTAACTTACAGATATAAATGACATGACTATGTTAAAATAATTTAATCCATATCAAATCAATACTAAAAATTCTAAACTGAATGAAATTAAAGAAAATACTCTTAATTCTGATATTTTATTAACAAAGTATTATATCTTAAAGGGAAATGTGAGAAAGTAAGATTTAAAATACTAAAAAGCCCTAAAAAGCTATATTAAAGGCATAAAATACTTCTTTCCTAAATCTTAATCACTACAGAGGATATAGACAATCATGAGGAATGCCCTAAATGGATAGTATAAATTAGATGAATCTCCTTAGACTTTGTCTATAATTCAAGAAGAAACTTCTAGAAACCAGTAAAAATACTTTTATGATCCTAATGACATCCTAATATGCTTAGAGAATATTAATCAAATAATTTAAGAAGCTTAAATATCGATAAGCGAAAGCTAACTAAATAATCTACTGAAGGATATTTAAAAATTAAATAAAGAGTCTACCTAAACAGGTAAAAAAAGTTCTTCTTACTTAATATTTATTTAATAATTTAAAGGACATTATCAATTAATTTGACTTAATTTTATCACTCTAAATATTCATTTTTTAATAATCAGATTTTTATTAAAATCTTTTTATTATTTTAATATAAAAATGAATTTAATAATTTGAAATTTTAAGAAAGATTTTTATTTAAATAAAAATGAACTAACAAAACACATTCTATAGTTTTTCATTTTTTCATTTTTTTTGACTTTATTTTAAAAATATTTCTAATTTAATCTTATATTTTAAAAGTAAATTTACACTTTTTTGAAGTTTTCTTCAGAGACACTCTTGATTGAATTGGTTATTTAAGTTTTGAAACAACAGCTAGAAAAAATATTAGATATAAATTTGGAAATAAATTACTTATTATCTGATTAATTTCAGGTGATTACTGGTGATTTTAAATATTGATTTACACTGTCAGTGTCACGCTTCCATCTCTGATTGAAGATTTAAATTAATATTCAATAGTTTGTTTAAGAAGTTTTAGATTTTTAAAATTAACTAAAAGAAAGCTCCTTAATTTTTGATAATACTTTTCAATGAAAATATTCAATTCTTAAACACAATAATAACTAATTTAATAATAAGCAATTCACTCCACACACATACTCATTTTTAAAATTAATATCTTCAATTAATTCTTATTTAACTAATTAGATATATTGATTTGTTTATATTATTGTGCTATTTTAAAAAAATGTAAATTTATATTATAATTTTATTATTTTCATTTGGCTTTTATTGAAAATTCATAATTTTATGTTTTCAAGTAAGACATGTAAAAAATTTTTGCTAATACTGATTAGCTTTTTTAATTATACTCGGCATGTAATTATTAAAGTTAATAATTTTAAGATGATAAAGAAATAAAGATTATATTGGTTTGATTAATAATTGCTTTTAACAAATATTTAATTATTATAAACAACATTATTAATTAAATTTAGTAAGTATAACTCAAATTTAGGATTTTAAACATTAAATCATTCAAAATAATATGGCTAAATAATAAAGCATAAAAAATAAGATAATAAGTAAAGCTAACACCCCAAAGGAAAAAAAGAAAGAAAAATGTTACAATTGTTCTGAGTCTATGAAAAGATAGTTTTCTGTTTTTTTTCCATTCTGCGTTGTTTTAGTTTTAGTTATTCTAATCTAATCATTATTAATATAGCTAGTCTACCTCTAACCTTTGTAATTTTCTCAATATTTATTATCATTCATTAGCAGCTTCTATGAGGATAGAATTTCCCTTACTGCAAAAATGATTTCAACAATCCCTTAAATATTTTTCACTTTGCTGAATGCAATTTGAAAATTTTACATTAATAAAAATGAGTCTACATTATAGAATTAATTTATTTTAAAAAAATAAACTAGATAAACAAATATTGAAGATGCAATATGGGGTAAATACTAGCAGTACTTGTAATCAATAGCTTATGGAGATAAAATAACAATTATGCTTTCATATTAACGAGTAGTAACTCCAATACAATCAATATCATTATTTTTAAAAAAACTAGTTGTAGATAAAGTTAGCTTAGCTGATTTAGGTATTTTTAATTAGTGATTTTTTATTGAAATGTTAAAAATTTTAAATATATTTTGATTTTTTAGTGTTTATATATATTCTTACATGCACGTCATTTTATCAATAATATGATAAAAATATGTGATATGTTTGTTTGGAAAAAAAAGCTAACTCAATAAGTAAATAAAATACTTTTACAAATTTCTTTTAATTTAAAAGCTAATTGGAATCCTGATTAAACTAACTCATACTCATTTAGGTAAACGTAATCTGCATAACCAAACTTCAGAAATGTAAATGATTTCACAGCTGCAGATTTATGCCCTTTTGATGCCTTTTATAATGATAATAAAGGAAGCAAAGTGGTACAAGAATATAGTAATATACAAAATCTCATTCAAAAATAATAAATAATAATAATTTTAAAAAGAAAAAAGGTAATACTTTGGATGGTCTAATTGGTAGCAAAATATTTGGGAAAGCCTGACCGAAGAATAAAGAGATTATTTATTGTATGTTGACACAGCAATGTCAGTTGGCAAAATAATATATTACAATTAAAATTTTGAAGCAATTCAAAAATATAGTTTTTATAGTGCCCGTGATTCTGACGACACTTGGTATGGCTTCCATCCAGGGTAATATTATTTCTATTTCTCATAAAGTATTAAATAAATATTATTAAAAAATACTTTTTTTAATTTTTTTCAAGGATAGTAAACTAACTTTCTAATTAATATCTATGTTAAGAATATTTTTTTCAATCAAAAAATGTTTTTGAGAATTATAAATAAATATTTATTAAACTTTTAAGTAGTAAAAATATATTTAATCTCTATAAAAAATATTCATAGAGAAAGATTAATGAGCTCAGGAAAACTATGGAATACTAAAAACTTTGGCGGTCCTTTTAGTTGTAATTTATAATCAAATGGATAGTATTTAGAGTACTAATTACCAAAAGAAGATTATTTTTCTGGATATGATTATAACCATTAACCATGCTCAAAGACTAGTTAAGGGACATGCTAATGCCCATATTATAATTAGAATAGAAAATTTCCTATAGTTTGGAGATGTAGACCATGGTATTTAGCTAGTGCTAAAAATGCTTACATGTAACTTGATATATCAATAATTAAAATATTTAAAACAAATTCTTCAATTAATTTAATTTTACTTTAATTAATTTTCTAAAATTTAAATTTCACATAGCTTTTATCAAAATATATTCTCTCTAATTTATTATATTAAATCAAATTTATCTATACAAGAATTACAATATCTAAAATAAATATTATTATTTATTTATTTATTTATTTATTTATTTATTTATTTATTTATTTATTTATTTGAAGAACATTTGCTGATGCATACACAGATGTTAACACAGGTTAATTGATTACTACTTGTAGTTTTAAAGTTGTCACTTAGTAAGTTAATACAATTGATGATGAAAATTAGCAACCTGCTTATATGATATAAAGCATAGATTTAACCCTTGGAAATCTTTAAACTATGTATGGTCAAGGTGATGTGAACTAGGAATATTCTTATCTCGTTGCTCCTTAAACTTTTAATTACGATACAAATGTTGGGTATTATAATTATACAGCTTTTTACCATCCTTTAAACAATGGTACATATTTTGATACATACTTTCAATAAACTAAACAAATGTTTTATTTTTACCAGGCACTAAATAGACCATAATTTACTTAGAATTTGCTAACTCGTCAAATAAAGATGAAGAAATAAGGTAGTACCAAGCTTAAACAGCATTCATGTTAAACCCAAATATCAGAGAAGATGGCTGCAGTCTTTTTTCAAGTTCTTCTTCTTCGGGAATTGATAACGAAGATTCATCTAGCTCCTCTTCGTCTCAGTAGTAAAGTGACAGTAAATAGGGGATATATATTAAAAAGAATGGGACTACTTTCTACACAATGTTTTCAACTATAAAAGTATGCTATGGAAATCTTCAGCAACAAAAAAGCTTGATTGTTGGTTATCTCGCAAGAGCTATATCAGAAGATAGAAAGTATTAACTAACAAAAACTATTAGAAACAATTTACAATCTATGCAAATGGTTATAATCTTATCGCTAGTAGGATGCTTTTTTATAATCTTTACAGTATTATTTTTTGTATTGTAAAAATTTTTGAAGTACAATTTTGAAGAACCAATATCTATATTATCTGAAGTTATAATGGAAGCAGGTCCATAAGAGTATTTATTTTTTTTGCACATGAAAAATATTAATTTAATCCTTTTAATGTTAGAATTCATCAATTATAAAATGCTATTGAAAAAGGCTAAGTGAGGACTCAGTATGAATTGAAAAATTTATTATCAGCTATCAATAATGTGGTTATAGGAGTTCAGAATAAAGTCTAATAGGATCTTGAGGATAATAATAGCAACGATGATGAATAATTATAAGAAATTATATTTAAAGATGCTCTTTAAACTTTCTAAACAGTTGAGCATAAACTCGGCATGGGAATGTGGTAATAATTTTAGATTAGATAATAAAAATTTTAATATAATTCTAAGAATTAAAAATGAGGCATAAAATTTTTATTTCTAACGATTTAAATGAAACAGCTTTTATCTTTTGGGATTACTTGAATAAAATTAAATTCCCTTAAAACATAATCATAGATAAAATGTATAGATTACTTGAGCTGCATTTTTTTTTAATCATAATTTTTAAATTTAAAATGAAACTGCTCAAAAATTTATCTTTTAATTTTTGTTTTCAGGTTAGTAAATATATAAATTTTGATTCATATCATTTTAAAATGAAGAAGCAGCTATTACTTGTTGGATTACTTGCATTAATCTCATTTGCTTAATCAAAGCTAGCTCTAGTTTTTATTTTATTATGTGATTTAAAGTTTAATATAATGTTGTATCAATAACAACACATTTACAATCCTTTTCAGTTGAATTTTTTAATTAGCATCTTTAAATTTAATATGAAATTTTTAAATAAAAGTTCATTTAATTATCATATGCTAAATTTTTCTTTTTTTATTTAATTTAAAAAATGTAATAAAATAATTTAATTAATAAAAGTTTAAATAACATTGGGAATATATACATGAGAAAAGGAGACTATAAGACTGCTTTAAAATTATATAAATCTGCTTTCTTATTGTCTTAAGAATAGTACAAGGAAGAAATAAAATAAAATCAAGATGATTAGTAGCATAAAAATAACCATGAGTTTTTAATAACTGACTCTACAAAAAGAAATTTTATGAGGATTTACGCTTGTAGGTAATATTAGATGGGTTGTACATTATTAAAATCTGCTATCAGTTCAATGAAAAGATATGACACAGTCATTGAAAATTAAATAAACTAAATAATTTATGAAGAAGCTTCTGCAAACTAATTATTGTTAAATGACAGAATTGTTTCTGACGAAGATCACAATAGAACAGAAAATCATAATTTAATGAAATCTGAATTTAGCCAATAAATATAAGATGCTAATTTTTCTTAGAACAGGAATTTACTTCTACCTTCGATCAGAAATATTGAAGTAAAAGACAAAGAGTCTCCAGTAATTTAAAGGAGACTGAAAAACAAAAAATCAAATACAGAAATAAGTTCGTAAAAAGTAGCAACTTTTAAAAACTTGAATGCTGTAAAGCAGCAATCCGAAGAAGAAATTTACCCTAAAAATGCTATTAAATCTAACACAAGGAAAAAAACATTAATTAAAATAAACGAATAGCATTAAACTGCTCCAAACTAAAATTAGGAGTAAGATGAAATTGAAATAGTTAAAAGAATATCTCAAGGAATGAAAAACAGTGGATATGAAAACGAGAATGTATTTTCAGATCGTTATTATTAAAAGGTGCAACATAAATTGAATAACTCAAATGAAAATTAGAAAAATAAAGTACTTATCAATTAGGAAGTTATTTTCGATGATAAAAACAGCTATTTAATGCAAGCATATGATTTATTTTTTGATGTTAAATCAATATTTGATAAATTAGGAGATTATTGTTCATAAAACTAGTACTACGAAGCTTACGAATATTATAGTTTGTCTATAATAAATCTTCTCAAACTAGCTCAGTGCTAGTTGTTACTTGGATGTAGAAATTTTGTAGTAAAAGAATTACTTAATTAGGCTAAAGAATAGATATAGCTAAAAGTTAAGAGGTTTTAGAATTTTTATGTCAACACTATACCACAAGATATTCTATTGTAAAAGTATTATTTACTAAAAGCATAGCTCAGAATAAGCGAAGAAAATTATCCTAAATGCCTTAAAAATTTATTGCAAAGTATAAACTTCTGCTTTGATATGCGCTCTAGCCATGAAAGTCAAATTAACTAAACATTGGAACGCTTTCATTTTTATGATCCTATAGAATCTCTTTAGTGTGTTGAGATGCTACAATAATTAATTAAAAGAGAAAAAATTAACTTAACTGTATAACAAAGACAATCTCTTGAGAAGGATTACAATTACCTTAACGAATAGTGCAAAAAGATATGTAAATCAATTTCTTTTTTCTAATATTTATTCTTATATATTTAATTTAATTTAATTTATTCAGGTGAACCCTATTTCTTCGAAGTGTTTTTCAAAGATTCTTAGTAGCAAAATGCATATCAAATTGAATAACCTTAACATTGATAAGCAAAAACCTATGGATAATAAAAGAATCAAAAACTTTGAAAAAATATTAAATTTTTTACTTTAAATTATTCTAAAACAAGATAAATTAAATAAATAAATAATTAAATTTCTTTCTCATAAAAACTAAATTATTATTTCTATAATTAATTTTATGTATTCAATTAAAATATCTTTTCATAACTTACTTATAACCTAATATATATATTGATTTTAAAAAAATAAAATTGTATTATTTAGTTGAGCAGATGCAATTAAAGATTGGTTAAATACAAAAGTTAAGTTTTTAATATTTTAATTATCGATAAGCTAGCATATAAAAACATCGATTTCGTTTAAAATAGTAAACTAAATATTAATTCAATGATATTAACAATTACTAATTTCATTAACCAAATATTTACTAAAATTACACTTTTAAATCTTCAAAATACGTTTGAGCAATTAATTATAAAATGTTTATTTCAAATTTTTATTTTTAAAAAATATGAAATTAGCTCAATCAAAATTTTATAAAATTTAATTAAAAATTTAAAAGTATTTTAATTTATTAATGTTAATTAATTTAATCCATACTTTTTTTTGCATTTTTAATTTTTGGTAATTTTTTATTTGGTTTAAAAAAGTGAAAAAATTATGAATATTTGTCAACAAATTAATTTTTTTTATTTAATTCTAATAAAATTTATATAAAATATATACAAATACTTAAAATAATTATATCTCAAGTCATTTCTTTAGTTATAATTTTAAAATTAAATATTAAACTTTTATTTGTAATTCTATTGCTACTTTTTTAATAGCTTCTTTAAAGTTTGAAGCAATCATCATAAATATATGTATTATGCTTGTATTTAAAATAAATTTGTTTCAAACCTATTTGTTATATTCCTTGACCAAATTTTTAAAATATAATAATTCTTTTTTTTGTAAACTTGGAGGCACTTTTTTAATAGCTTCTGTGAAATCATCTATTGAAACAGGTTTTATTTTTGTTGAATCAACACTTAATAATTCATTTTTCTTTAATTTTCTAAGTGGAAGCATGCAAGCTTCCTTTACTAGGGCTTTAATATCACTACAAGAGTATCCTTTTTAATTAATTAAAAAATTTGATTTTCATCAATATGCATATTATTATTGGGATTTTAATAAATAAAAAACATTTACCATCTATTTTTTTAACTAATTCTTTCATCTATTTTTCATTCAAAGAAGTGACTGCTTCTTTTGTATAATATTTAATCAAATGAAGTCTTGTATTTTCATCTGGAACATCAATCAATATCCTTTTTGTCTGTTGTTTGTAAATAATTAAACATAAAATGTCAGTTATTGTATACTTAAAGATTACAAATCTTCTTAGAGCAGCTGAGTCTATTTCTTATGGTCTATTCGTTGCTCCTATTACTATGACTCTATCCTAGTCAGAGGAATTAGCACCATCAAACTGAATCAAGAATTCAGTCTTAAGTCTCCTAGATGCTTCATGTTCATTCTCACATCTAGCCTTTAATATACTGTCTATTTCATCTATGAATATAATCTTAAATTTTAAAAATGAAATTAATAGTATTTCTCAGAATATTTTCAAAAATTAGTTTTAATCAGTAAATAAGTAAGTTATTTATCATATTAAAGTATAATTTACAGAAGGTTGATTAACATAAGCACACTAAAAGAGTGCTTTAACTAATTTCTCTCCTTCTCCTAAGTTCTTACTCATTAAATTACTAGCACTAATATTATAAAAGGTTGCATTGCTTTCAGTAGCTACAGCCTTAGCAATTAGAGTTTTTCCATTTCCTGGAGGTCCAAATAGTAGGATACCTCTTGGTGGGGCTCTTATACCTTAAAATATATCTGGCCTAAGATTTGGGTAAATTATAGACTCATAGAGTGCCTCTTTTACTTCCTTAAGACCAGCTTATTTATTAAAAAAAGAAAAATATTTTTACCAAATTGAAAAAGAAAATTTTAGATGATAATTTTTGAATAAAACAAATAAAAAATGTACCAATATCCTCAAATTTTACTGTATTCTTTTTTTCCAGCATTGTTAAATTAATTTACTACACTAAAGGATCTGCTTAAAGCTATTCATATAATTAATTAGAATTCATTAAACTATAAAGCTTTTAAAGCAAACAAATGTGAGTAAATTTTTAATTTTACCTGTTTATTCTATGCGTCTAATTACTTTTTACACTATTCAGCTAACTGAAAGTAGTCATTTGCTTTTTATGTGAGTGATGCTTTTAATTCAGGATCGGTTTCCTCTTTTATAATTTATGATATTGCAAATATATGGTAATTTTGTAAATTATAATTACATTTTTGCAATTTGATAATACCTTCTAAAGCTAAAATAAAAATATATTTTGCTAGCGGGTAATTTTTCAGATCATATAATTGCACAGCTCTTTTTGCTATATCTACATGTTATCTTATTAACTGTTATTTATTTTAATCTTCTTTTTTTTTGATGCTATCCATTTATTTATACTATTTTTTAATATCAAAATTTTACTCCAATCTAATAAGAAATTTTTTTGATATAATTCTTAGTTAAAAGTAGATATATAAATTAAAAAATAATTGATCAATTCCTAGCACTTATTTCAATTAATAGCTATTTATTTTGATATGCTTTGTCTATTTTTCAGTTTAAATTTTAAAAAATACAAAACAATAACGCGCATAATTGAAATCATAATAATACATGACTTAAATGATAATAGAATTAAATTTATTTGTCTCAAAAATAAATAATTAAAATAATTTTATCAAAAAAGGAAGTTATTTTCAGAGAATTGTAATCTAATTCCATCATAGCTTTAAGCATACGGGATAAGTTTGTCATCAACTGATATTAAATTTAATTTTACAAACATTTCATAATGAAAAAGAATTTAATTATTTACTAATAAATAATTTACAAAATCAATTAAAGTATTACCTAAAAAAATTATAAAATTTATGGGTTTATTTTTTTTAAATTTTTAATATCATTATCATTAATTTTTTTATCTTTAGAGCTCATTTTAATTTTTTTTGACTTTAAAATAAATTTATTTTTTAACTATTCACAATAATCAAAATAATTATTTTTATTTTTAGGTCTTTACTCTTCTTATCTAAATCTAGCCCATATTGTTTTAAATTTAACATAATTCAAAAATATTAGTCCAGATACTATTTGAAGTATTAGAATTAATAAAATTTTAAGTTCATCAAATTTTAAAAATATTTTTTTGATATTTATAAATAAGCATTCTTTTATTTATTTGATTTTAGCAACAGTAAGAAAGCTATTTATTTTAAAATTAGTTTTGCATTTATTTAAATTGTTTTTATCATTTTATTTTTAAGAAAAATTTTAAGAGCTTAATTTAGTTTTGCTTTAACAATAAATATATAAAAATTATATTTTAAAATATTGTTGTATTAATTTTCAAGGTCACTTTAAATTCAACAAATATTTAAAAAATATTAATATTATTTATTTTATATTTAAATTATTTTAGGAATATATCACTAAGCTTCTAATTTTTGAATCAATTATTTTTAAATATTTATTTAATTTGATGATTTGTTTAAAGTTTATCTTTTTTTAATTTTAAGTGTATTTACCTATTGAGATTCAATAACTAGAAAATAAAAAAATAGCTCTATATTAAAATGTAGGAATTTAATGAGTGATTTATTTAATTTGTGATGTTATTAAATTACTTATTACTAAATATCAGCTTTTTAAATACTTTGAAAAATAAATTTTTTTATTTGTTTTTATTTTTTATACTTAAATAAATGATTAATTTTAGCATTCAGTCATTGAAATAAAAAGATGATGTATTAGCCAGCATTTTGCAAATTTGTAATGTCATTTTAAAAAATTATAATTATTATTATTGTTCTGATTTGTTTATTGCACAATTTAGAATGTGATAATTTATTTTTTTATTCTTAAATTAGGGTACTACCAATTTGTTTGAACATAAATTATTTTTAAAAATTATCATAATTTTAGTTTTAAAACTAAAAAAGTAAAAATATATCAAAGAAATGAGTGTTTTGGCTGATCAGCTGACGATATTTTTGATTAAATTTTTAGTAAAAGAATTAATATTTAATTAGAAATTGTAATGTATTTAGTCATAAACATGAATTAATTAAATAAAAAACCAAAATAAGTAATATATTATTAAGTTTTTTCTTTAGTTAAATTTAATATTATGAAAATAATAGTTTTTATTTTGTGCTTCTTGTGCTACGCTTTTAGCAGCAAGATAATTGTTATGAAACTTAATGAGCTAAGGTTTGATGAAAAGCCAGATAATTAATATATCCTATCTCCTATGTTACTTTAGCATAGCTTAAGGGGTTAATAAAATTTTGCTTAAAATAATCTTACTGAAATTGCCCTTACTGATAACTATAAGTCTTACTATTATGTAAATCTGTAAATAGGATCTCCTCCTTAAAATTTTAAATTATCAGTTGATACAGGTTCTTCTGATTTATGGGTATAAAGCATTGATTGTAAACAAAGTACTTGTTTAAAACATTAAAGATTTAATTATACAGCATCTAGTACATTCTAGAAGACAGATAAAAATTTTTCAATTCATTATTTAGGAGGAGATGTTAAAGGTAATATTGGATAGGATTAAATAACTTTTGCAGGTTTTAAAATTAAGGATTACAGTTTTGGAATGGCATATCAGTCTAGTACTCTCTTTTAATAAGTTTTATTTGATGGTATTTTAGGGCTAGCATTTATATCTATTTCAAATATAAAATCTCCTACAATAGTTGACATGCTATATTAAGAAGGATAAATAAGTGAGAATTCATTTTCTATTTACCTTTCATCTAAATAAAATACGAATGAATCAGTATTGATATTAGGAGGAATTAATCCAATCTATGCTGAGACAGAATTCAAATTTTATCCTATTTACAAAGATTACCAATATGTGCTAAAAGGAAATTTTATAACTTTCAATAATACAAAAATTGATGTTAACACTGTAATTATTGATAGTGGGACTAGCACAATTACAGGTGATGAAAACATATTAGGACCAATAGCACAATCATTTCCTTCAACAATAGACTGCTACAACATCACAGGCTATCCATCTATTTTCATTAATTTTGACGGAGATGATTATGAGCTATTACCTGAAGACTACATTTATTCTTACACCTACTAGGGAGTATTAAATTGCAGATTAGGCATTAAATACTTTTAACTTAAAAATCCAGGATAAATTATCCTTGGTGATACCTTCATGAGAAAATATTATACATACTTTGATAAAACAAACAATAGAATAGGATTTGCAAAAGCAGCTTAAAGATAGGCAGTTTAAATTTGATAACTAAAATAAGAAAAGTATGATAAATTTTATATTTAAAATATTAAAAATAAATGCTAAAAATAAATAAATATATATATATTAAAAAGTATTTTAATGAATTTAAAACAATTAAAATATAATAAAACATTTTATTACAATATATATTTATAAAATAATATGGCAATCAATAATCTAAATAATTTGCAAACTTTAAAAGTAATTATTCATAAATGTGGAAACAAATTATATTAAAAAAATAAAATTCCTTTAAATTTACACTATAAACATTAGATAAAAGTAGATTTTTCTTAGATTAAATACAAGTTTATAAAAATAAATAAAAAAAAAAAATAGTATTTCTCATAATTTACATTGTAAATTAATTAAATTTTAATTATATATTAGAATAAAAATAGTTATTTAATTTTCAAATTAATTAATTTTTTTATTTAATTATTAATATTAAAAACAAGCAATTTTCAACATAATTATTAATTGGTGTTTTATATTTATTTTAAAAACCAAAATTTTTTTTATTGTTTTGAATAAGATAATCAGTTAAAGTAATTAATTAAAATAAAATAAATGAAAATATTTTTTAATAAAATAAGCGTGAATATATTTGTTTTTTTTTTTAATATTACAATCATACTCTAACTATAATTAAATTTTAAAAATATTATTGAATTTAAATATTGTGAATTTTTTAAATATTTTAAGATGTTTTTTCTAAGTCCAAAAATATAAAGAATATGATGTATTTAATTTATTAGTCTTAAAAAATAGTTGTATTTTTTATAATTAGAATTATTTTAGATTCCAAAATAGGAATTTAAAGAATAGATATAAAAAAAATTAAATAAATTTATTTAAATGTAAGTAATTATATTTTAAATAGATTATCTTTATTTTTAAATATATAAATAAATAGAAATTTAGATACATACATATTGAGTAGATATAATAGTAATAATGAATACCAATTGATCATATTTTTTTTAAAAAAACTATTAGTAATTGTTTCTTCTATTAGTTTGCTAGCAAATATTAATGAATATTATTTATGAAAAATGAAATTATCTTGTAAATTGAATAAGTGATTTAGTTGTATTTTTATAGCTTATATCAAAGAGTGCAATTAAATAAAAAAAAACGAAAAGGAGAAGAATAATATTAATATCAATTATATTTGCAACAAATAATTAAATCTATAAAAATTTATTTATTATATAGGCCTATTTAAATAATTAAAACCTAGCAAATTCAAAGTTGGAAAATTCCTCTGAATTTTAGATTAAAGTAACTTATTTAGGACAAGGTTATCAATATATTGATTCTGTTTCACTTTAAACATTTTAGCTTAGATAGACAAGCCATCTACAAACAAATTAATCAAATAAATAACTTTTGATTTTTAGATGCAAAACAATAGCATCATATCTACAGTGCCTAAGCAAAGAGGTGTTTATTCGGAGGTCATTAATCCTGATAACTCTATTTTTTTTGGGGTAATTTTATTTTCAATAATGCACACTTTTTTAAAGAATTAGCTCATACTTTTATCCTCCTACTTCAATTATTTTCTTTAAAGCATCTCTCTTTTAAGATAATATCCAGTAAATAATGTTTAAGATACTTTAAAGAAAGAAGAGGCAATAAATTACGTTTAAAATATAAAAATATCAGAAACTTAAAAGTTAATTTTTTTAAATGATAAAAAGCCCAACTCTCAAAATGGACCTGATCAGAGCATGTCAATTATGCTCACATAAAAGCAAAGACTTCCTAAAGCCTTCACACTATCAAGAAAAAATAATTTATCAGAAAAAGGCTTTAAGCTAATGCCTCATACTACCAAAAGCTAAACTTAATTTAGTCTAAATACCCAGTTACAATAATAGCAATAGAGTATACTGCAGGGAGCTGATTTTACTGCAGGAAATCTCTCTACTACTAACATGCTTAGAAGACAACGCTTGAACTAAAGTATTGTCACAAAGAGTATGTAAGTGATGAACATATTTGATAAGAAAAAGATTGAGGATGATAAAACAATTGACCCAAAAGTTATGGAGCCTTTTGATCCTATTCCAGGAAGAGTTCCTAGAAAAGTAGCAATAGATAGAAAGAAAAAGGAATATGCTTCCTTCGATATAGAACAATTGCTTTAGATTGAAGTAGATTTATCACTTATTTACTTATTTTAAAAATAGAACTCTCAGATATATAGATCGATAGATCTTAATAAATTAAGCAAACACTTCTTAAACGAATATACATACATATAAATCAATTATTCTATCTATATATTTATATAACGTTTTTTCTAGCATAATTATTTTTAAATCATATGTCAACATTAAAGACAAATATTTCTGAATATAGGGCATAGACTTTAACAAGCAAGGGGATTAAGCAGAGTGGCTTCCATTGGATTTGTTTGATGATAATACTTTTGATGATTACTAAGGAAGAGAGTGGGTTGATAGGTTGTAAGATGAAGATGGAAATAGTAGAATCATGATCGGTAAAGGCCTTAAATATGACTCAGAATAATAAAAGTTTATATGGCTCCCTATCCAGATAGAGTCTTATGATTAAACAAATTAGAAATTTTAAGGATTTTGGAGAGAAACCAACGAATAAGTATCTCTTCATAGAATTTACTTCTGCTTAGATGCAGAAGATCCTCGTAAATACGCAAAAAGAGTAGCTCATGCATTTAAGTAAAGAATTTATGCAGATTCAATTATAAGGTAAATTATATAGAAAAATCATATTTCTTCTTAGCTTCTATCAGTTCTTAAAAAACATAATTTTTAGAAAGATTAAATATTAATTTAAGTAAAAAATTAAAGAAAATAATTAAACAGGTCTAGCTAGCTACTATTCAAAAGAAAAATTATTTGAAAGCATAAATTATTATTTTTTTAAAATAAAATTAAAATTAAAAAGTTTTATTTTGAAATTTAAAATAATTTCCCTAAATTTTAAATAAATTTTCATTAACAAATACAATTTGAGAAGTTTGTGATAATTCTAAAATGCAATTTATAAAATAGATACAATTTTATTATTGACAATATGCCTTTGCAAGATTTGAGTGAGTTGGACACCGAGCAAAAAAAGAGACTGGAAGCTCTTGCTAAGACAAAATAATTAGAAAACCTTGAAACTACAGCATTGATTATCGAAGTCAACAATGACTATGCTAGGACTATGAATAAAATTATTTTTGATAAATTCATGGATGAAAATAAAGAATAATAATAAGAGGTTCCTCTATTTCCAAATAATTTACAATTACCTCCTGAAGCTGAAGAAAAAGAAGTTTCATATTATGGTATGGTTCCTTTGGAGAGACACTTTGGCGCCAAGACTATGTACATTAATAACTTTGGTGAAATAAACTACGAAGATCCTAAAGATTTTACAGAGATTTTCAAAGATTTCTGCTTTGCCTCACTATTTATAAAAGAAGAAGTACTAACTAATTCATATTTTTTAGCAAATATCATTTAATTATAATTTTTTGAAATCTAAAATTTATTTAGGTTATCTAAGCTTTACAAGAAATTAGGGTAGAATGCAATAAAGTTTTAGAAATGGAAATATTTAACACTGATTTGAATTCTTGTATGGTCTTAGAAGAGTTCAAACATATTTAAGAATCTGCAACAAGCTAAATTCTTTATCATTTAAAAGGATCTTGGATATCTGAGCTTACTAAGATCATTAAGAATAACTTCCAAGGAGTAGGAAAGGGATGGTTCAATATGAAAGAAACAAACAAAATAACATATGATTTTGGTAAACTTAAAAGATTCCTAACTGTTGTTCGTCTGCAAATGCAAGACACAATTTTAACTTTAGTTAAGAGATGCTATATTGGATTGTACGACTATTTGCTTGCCTTTGTTCCACTTGAAGTTTAAATTGAAAACCCTAATAAAGTAAAAAATATGTATAGAGAATCTGATGAGCTGAGAAATCAAACATAGTAAAACGGGGGAAGAGAAGATCCTATGAATGCCCTCTTTTTAATAGACTTGGTTAAAACTCAGAATGACTAAGAGTTTGTATATTCTACAAATCCCATGAACTTTATCAATATGATCATTCAAACTTTTGAGAAAGGATTAGAAGAAATTTCAAAAATTCCTGATTTAGAGCCAAAAATTGTGTAGGAATTACACAAATCTATGAAAGCAGAGACTTACATAAGAACTCCTATGAAGCCTAGAGAAAGACCTATAACTCCTGATATGTCAGCCAGACCACGCAAGTTCCCTGATGAAAATAAATGGATTTGGGATTTACTTGAGAATCTCAAGTTATAGCTAATCGAAGGTATTAAACCACTAGATGAGTATCTTGAATCGTTTAACTAATTTAAAGATGTTTTAAGAATGGATCCTGATGAAGTTATCAGAGCTATTGAAGCAGACGAAAATAACACATATGACGTTGATAAAATTGTGGAAGAAATATAAAATATAAAAAAAAAAGAGGATGATTTAAGAAGCAAAATTCCTTTAGAAATGCATGTTTCTTTCTTTTAAATACAAACAAATGAAATTTTAGGCTATTTGTGCGAGAAATATTATCAATTGTAAAAGAATTTTATAGAAATGATTGCTAAGAAAGCTAGAATGCAAACTCAAGCAATCACAAACACTTTTATATAAATTTAAAAACGTATCAAAGAAATTCCATAAAATATTGAAGAATTGACTGAACTCAAAGAATACATGTTAAATGTACCTATGGAATTAGAAAAAGTAAAAATTGAAATGAATAAGTGTTTTGATATTTACAGTACCTTAGATGGGTTTGGATATAGGTTTTCTAAACTTGATTTAGATCAAAAATGGACTATTTTTGGATCTCCTAAAGATACCATAGAGTTAATTGCAAAAAAGTAAATAAAAATGACATAAAAAGCAAATTTTATATTATTATTTTTTATTAAAAAGAACTAAAGATTTGGAAAAAGAGAAAGTCAAATTCTTAGATGAAATGAAGCTGTAACAGAATGACTTTAAAGATCAAGTAGATAACTTAGAAAGAACTATCTTAAATTTCAATTAGTATAGTGATATCAACTAGCATGAAGAGGTCGCACAAACAGCTTTGAATATTATAAAGCAGATTAAGGAATTTTAAGAAGAATCCAGAAAGTTCAACAGCAGAGAAGGCTTGTTTGAAATGGAATCTACAAATTATGAACAAATTATAAATATGGAAAAGGAGTTCTTGCCATATCAAAATATGTGGATAACAGGCAATTAGTGGTATAAAAATTAAGTTCAATGGTTACATGGAGAGTGGGATACTTTGGATGCAGTGCAAGCTGAAAAGTTTGTTGAAGATAGCATCTAGCTTCTTAACAAAGCTATCCGTAGTTTCAAGGATAGAAAAATAGATAATATTTGTTCAATTGCTCAGAAAATCAAAGTAATAAATATCTTTAATTTAAAAATTCTGCTAAAAAAGATATATTTAAATACAAATAGGCTGAAATTGAGGAATTTAAACCTAAGGTCCCTCTTATGGTAGGACTGCGCTAAAAAGGTATGAAGGAAAGACATTGGCAAGATATTTCAAATAAGATTGGATTTGAAGTTAAACCTACACCTGATTTTACATTTACTAAGGCTCTTGATTTAGGTCTTATGAAGATAGTTGACCATTGTGTGGATGTTGGAGAAAGAGCTGCAAAAGTGATTCAATTTTACAAATTTCTGCCATTAAATAATTTTGAATATTTTAAACTAACAAAAGGAATTTTAAATAGAAAATATGCTTTTTGATATGAAGAGCATATGGGAGAATGTTAATTTCTAATTCAAGGAATATAAATAGAGCTATATTGTAAAAGGCTATGATGAAATTCAAATCATATTAGATGATCACATTGTCAATTCATAAAATTTGTAATTTTCACCTTTCAAAAAACCATTTGAACAAGAGATTATTGAGTGGAATGAGTAGCTCAAGATTATGTCTGATGTTCTTGAAGAATGGGCAAAGTGCTAAGGATAGTGGATGTAAGCGAGCAAAAGATTATGACAGAAATATTTACTTATTTAATAAAAATTAATTAGGTATCTCTAGCCTATTTTTGATTCACCTGATATTGCAAAACAATTACCAGCAGAGACTAAAAAATTCAAAACTGTTGACAGCACTTGGAAACACACTATGAATCAAGCTAAGATGATAGTTAATGTTAGAAAGGTCTGTATTGGAGAAGGCCTCTTAGAAAGACTTTAGGAAGCAAATAAAAACCTTGAAATTATATAAAAAGAGTTAAATAATTATTTGGAGAAGAAGAGAGAAATATTTGCACGTTTCTACTTCTTGTCTAATGACGATTTGCTTGAAATTCTCTCTCAAACAAAAGAACCAACTGCTGTCTAGCCTCATTTAAAAAAAGTTTTCGAAAATATCAATGAAATAGAGTTTGATGAAAACAAAAGAATCAAAGCAATGATGTCAGCTGAAAAAGAAAAAGTAGATTTTGTTGAATTAGTTGATCCAAAAAATAAAAATGTTGAGAATTGGATGAATGAATTAGAAAATATGATGTGCAAGTCTGTTAGAGCAGCACTTAATAATTCAGTTTTAGATTACCCTACAAAGAAAAGAACTGAATGGGTAATTAGTCATCCAGGTAAACAATAAATTACAATAAATTAAATTATTGATTTGCTTTTTCAAAGACTTTGATTTACTTGTTATTTTTAACAATATTTAGGTTAGTGTATTCTAAATGGATCTTAGTTAGTATGGACAAATTCCGTTGAGGTTGCATATAAAGATGGTGTGAAAGGAGTCAAGGCATATTGGGATAAGCTAGATATTTATTTAAAAGATTTAGTAGAGTTGGTCAGATAAAAATTAACTAAATAATAGATGGTTACTATTAATGCACTTATTGTACTTGATGTCCATGCTAAGGATGTTGTTGAAAATTTATGGAAAACAAACGTTAATGATATTGCAGCTTTTGAATGGATTTCTCAACTGAGATATTATTGGGAAAATGATGATTGCTTTGTAAAATGTATTTAAACTTCCTTCCCTTATGGATACGAATATTTAGGAAATACACTTAGATTAGTTATTACTCCTCTTACTGATAAGTGTTATATGACATTAATGGGTGCTTTGAAACTCAATCTCGGTGGTGCTCCAGCTGGCCCTGCAGGAACAGGTAAAACTGAGTCAGTAAAAGATCTTGCTAAAGCCTTAGCAAAGTAATGTGTTGTTTTTAATTGTTCTGATAGTATGGATTACATCATGGTTGGAAAATTCTTCAAAGGTCTTGCTAGTGCAGGAGCATGGTGTTGTTTTGATGAGTTTAATAGAATTAATATTGAAGTACTTTCTGTCATTGCTCAACAACTGCTTATTTTATTTGGTGAAAAAGCAAAAGGCACTCCAGCTGTTGAATTCGAAGGTTCAGTTATTAAACTTAAGCCTACATTTTGTGTCTTTATTACAATGAATCCTGGTTATGCTGGTCGTACAGAGCTTCCTGATAATTTAAAGGCTCTTTTCCGTGCTGTAGCGATGATGGTTCCAGATTATGCTATGATTGGAGAAATTATGCTTTACAGTTTCGGTTTTACAGAAGGTAATTAATCAATTTAAGATAATAAAAATTAATTCAAATATATTGATTTAATTCTAAAAAAGCAAACATTTAGCTTCATTTACATTTAGTTTTGAAAATTTATTAACAAATTGTTTTGCAAAATTATAAATTTAAAAATTTATTCATTTAGGTAGAAAATTAGCAAAGAAAATGGTTGCTACTTTTAAATTATCATCAGAATAGCTATCATCTTAGGATCATTATGATTACGGTATGAGAGCTGTCAGAAGTGTTATTAATGCAGCAGGTCTTCTGAAAGCAGCTCATCCTGATATGGATGAAGGTTAACTTTTACTCCGTGCACTAAGAGATGTTAATGTTCCTAAGTTTTTAAAAGATGATCTTCCTTTGTTTGAAAATATTATGTCTGATCTTTTCCCTGGTTTGGAAAAACCTTAGGTAAATTATGGAAAATTGCTTGATTCGATTGATAAAAAATGTGTTGAACAAGGTTTATAACCTGCTCCTCCATTTATTGCTAAGATAATTTAATTATATGATACTATATAAGTACGTCATGGCCTCATGATAGTAGGTCCAACTGGTGGTGGTAAAACAAGTAACTATAAGGTTTTGCAAGCCGCTATGAGTCATCTTCATGACTAAGGCTTTGCGAAAGTAAATGTACATATACTCAATCCAAAGAGTATAACTATGGGATAGTTATATGGTTAATTTAATGAGTAAACTCATGAATGGACAGATGGTAACTAATCTATTAATTTTACGCAGCTAACATATTATAAAATATTTAAATAAAGGTATTCTTGCTTACAGAGTGAGAGAATGCTGTAGAGATTAATCTGTAGATAAGCACTGGGTTATGTTTGATGGCCCTGTTGATGCAATTTGGATTGAATCTATGAATACAGTGTTGGATGATAATAAAAAGCTTTGTCTTAATTCAGGTTAAATTTTGACTCTTACTCCTTAAATGACTATGATGTTTGAGGTATTTTAGATTATTGTTGATATTTATTTATAGTTTTATAAATATTTAAATAATATAATATATAGGTTGAGGATTTAGTCGTAGCTAGTCCTGCTACTGTTAGTAGATGTGGTATGATATATATGGAACCTGATTCTTTAGGAGTAAAACCACTAATTGAATCATGGCTTAGTACAATACCATAAAACGTTTATAAGTTTGGTAAAATTTCTGAAAAGCTAAAGTATATGTTTGATTCTTATATAGAAGATGTTTTGTGGTTTTTACGTCGTAATATTGTAGAACCAGTAACTACTATGAATAATAATCTTGTGTAGTCTTTATGTCGTCTTTTGATGTGCTTCTTCAGAAATTATGAAGAAACAGAAGTCAAAAAAATATAAGAAGAGGAGTTATAAGGAGTTGAAAAATCTATAGAATCTCTTTTTATTTTCTGTATGATTTGGTCTATTGGATGTACAGGTGAATATGAGGGAAGAATTAAATTTGATCAGTTTTTAAGAGAAAAAGTTTTATAACTAAGTCCAAATGTTCTTTTACCTGATGAAGGTACAATTTATGAATATGAATTTGATTTATCTAGCAAACAGTTTTTACTTTGGAGTGAGAGAAATAAAGAGTTTTAGATTGACTAAAAAGCATAATATCATGAAATTATGATTCCTACTTAGGATTCTACTAGAAATTCATATGTAATAAAACTGCTACTCTCTAATTCTTATCATATTTTAACTCCTGGTCCTACAGGTACACAATTGATTCTTAATTCATTTAAATTATTTAAATAAATTGTAAAAATTAAATAATAGGTACTGGTAAATCTTTAAATATAGCTAATTTGTTAACATCTGGATTAAGTGAGAGCTTCTAATCTATATCAATTACTTTTTCAGCTTAAACAAGTGCTAATTAAACTCAGGATACAATTGATGGCAAAATGGATAAGAGAAGAAAAGGTGTTTTCGGTCCTCCTATTGGTAAAAAGTTCATTATTTTTGTCGATGATCTCAATATGCCTAAGAAAGAAGAGTATGGTGCATAACCTCCTATTGAACTGATTAGGTAGTATCTTGACCATAAAGGTATTAAAAATAACAATTTATAAATATTTAATCTTTCTATGTAATTTAAACAAACGAAAAGCTTTTTATTGATAGAATTAAAAAATTGTTTTAAATTGTCTTAAAAAATAAGAATTAAAAAAATAACAAAAATATTGAATTTAGATTAATTTATTCTTGAATTTTAAATTTAATATCAACTTAATTTTAAATAAAAAGGTTGGTATAATAGAAGAGATTTGCAATTTATGAAAATGGAAGATGTCATCATTTTAGCAGCTATGGGACCTCCTGGTGGTGGTAGAACATTTATAACAAACAGAGTAGTCCGTCATTTTAACATTTTAGGATATACTGAGCTTGATCAGAATACAATCTAAGAAATATTCAAGAATTTAGTTACATTTTTCTTAAAAAGATTTTCTGAAGATATCAAATAGAACATTAGCAATGTTGTTAAAACTGCTTTGGATGTATATAATTAAATTAAACTAGACCTTCTTCCTACTCCTTCTAAATCTCATTACACATTCAATTTACGTGATATTTGGAAAGTATTCTAAGGAGTTTGCTCAATAACGCCTAAATACTGCACAGACCTAAAGTCCTTACTAAGATTATTCTACCATGAAAATATGAGAGTTTTCCATGATAGATGCACAACAGAATCAGACAGAAAATACTTGCATAAACTTCTAATTTAACAATTTTAAGGTTACCACATTAAAGAAGAAGATGTAATAATTAAATTTAGCTTTCAAGTTATTTAATTATAAAATTTAATAATAACAGGTGATTGACAACGAACGTATTATTTATGGTGACTTTTTGTCTGGAAGAGAAGTAGATGTGAGAAATTATTAGTAAGTCACTGATTTGAATTCTTTGTTAGACAAAATGGATAATTTCCAAGAAGAGTACAATAACGACAGCTCATTCGTATTTGGAGGCTAGAAAAAACCTATGAAATTAGTTATGTTCTTAGATGCTTGTGAACATATTGCAAGAATAGCGCGTATTATAAGATAGCCAAATGGCAACGCTCTCATTTTAGGTGTTGGTGGTTCAGGAAGACAATCATTAAGCAGAATGGCAACATTCATTACTAACTATAAGATTTTCTAAATTGAAGTTATTAAAAATTACAATATGAGAAGTTGGAGAGACGATGTTAAAAAAGTTCTTCTCTATGCAGGTATAGAAAACAAGCCTATTTCTTTCTTGTTTTGTGATACTCAGATTATCAAAGAACAAATGATGGAAGATATTAACAATATTCTTAACTCAGGTGATGTAACAGGAATCTATCAAGATAAAGTAATTAATTACTAATATAAAGCCTCCTCATATATTAAAATTTATATTTTGCTTAGGATTAAGAAGAAATTATGGCTGCATGCAAAGCTGATTGCTTAAAGAAGCAGCTACCCCCAACTAAGATGAATATTTTTACCATTTATTTGAGTAGGGTAAGAAAAAATATTCATTTAATTATTGCTATGTCTCCTCTTGGAAGTGCTTTTACAACTAGACTTCGTATGTTCCCTTCTTTGGTAAATTGCTGTACAATAGATTGGTTCACAGAGTGGCCAGAGGTAATTTTTTTTAATAATTTTTTAAAGGTCTAAGAATTTTAATAATTTCAAATTAGGAAGCTTTAATTAATGTTGGCAAAGGCTAGTTATAAGACTATGAAGAAGACCTCCAATTAGGCTAAAACCTTGGTACAGTTGTCGTAAATATAATTAATTCTTTATAATGGATGATATATAAAAGGTGTTTATAATTAATTTTCTTTTAAAAAATCAGGAAATGTTTAAAATTATTCACAAATCTGTTGAAAAGACTTCTAATAAATTTTATGAGTAATTACGTAGATATAACTATGTTACTCCTACTAGTTATTTGGAGTTGCTTTCTACTTTCAGAAACGTTCTTTCTTTCAAAAAGAAAGAAGTTCAAAAGAGTATTTAGAGACTTAAGTCTGGTCTCGATAAGCTAGAGGAAGCTAACAAGTCAGTTGAAGAAATGAGAATAGTCCTTAAAGATATGCAGCCCTAACTAGAGAAAGCTTCTGCTGAGACAGAGAAAATGATGGAAAAATTATCAGTAGATAAAGCAGATGCAGATGCCACATAAAAAGTTGTTGCTGTAGAAGAAGCATAAGCTACTTAATAGGTAAAAATTAATTAAATTATAAAAATAATATTGAATTATTATATAAATAGGCTGCAGAAGCAACCAAACTTGCAGAAGAAGCTGAAGCAGCTGTTGCTGATGCTAACAGATAATTAGCAGAAACATTGGCAGAAGTACAAAAGCTTAAAAAGGAGCACTTGGTTGAAATTAAATCCCTTGGTTCTCCTCCTATTGCAGTCAAAGTCACACTTGGTGGTGTCGTGATTTTAAATATGGATGCTATTAGGCAAAATGGTGGTTAAATTATAATGAGCAATGTTGAAGGTCAGGTTGGAGGTAAGAAAGAAGAAAATTATTTTGAAACAGCTAAAAGATATTTACTTAGTGATACTAAGTAATTGTTAGATCTCTTGATGACCTATGATAAGGATGCAATTACTAGTGCAACAATTAAAAAATTAGAGGAAAAAATATTAAATCAACCAGAATTTACTTTTGCTGCAGTGGAAAGATGCTCATTCGCAACTAAGTTCTTATATATGTGGGTTAAGGCAATGGTTGATTATTACAAAGTGTATACTGAAACTAAGCCGTTGAGAGAAAAATTGATTGAAATGAGAAGAATCGTAGATGAAA
This sequence comes from Tetrahymena malaccensis 436, assembly GCA_000231845.2. NCBI lineage: Eukaryota > Ciliophora > Oligohymenophorea > Hymenostomatida > Tetrahymenidae > Tetrahymena > Tetrahymena malaccensis. The sequence goes on along the minus strand of AFXY02001786.1, from coordinate 49,627 downwards.
AAATGGGTTAATTGAGAATTAAGAAAGAAGAGCTTGCAAAGATCAATGCTAAGATATAGCACTTAGAAGAGATGTTCTCATAAAAAATGAAATAAAAGGAAGAGCTTACTCGTAAAATCGAGGAATGTGAAATTAAATTAGAAAGAGCTAAAAAATTAACTGACGGTTTGTCTGAAGAATCAGTAAGATGGGCTTAGGATATTTAGGCATTAAATAATAAAGCAAATTTAGTACCTGCTCACTCCATTATTGCTGCAGGTATGATAGCATATAGTGGTCCATTCACATCTAACTTTAGGTAAGATCTTGAATAAGACTGGGTATTAAATCTTGCATAGCTTGAACTAGAACATGATACTAAAATTACTATGAGATCTTTCTTGGGTGAACCAGTTAAAATCTAGTAATGGAACATTAGCGGTCTCCCTAAGGATGATACTTCTATTGAAAATGGTATTATTATTGAATAGGGTAGAAGATGGCCTCTTATGATTGATCCTCAAACATAAGCAAATAAATATATCAAAAATATGGGTAAAGATCACTTAGAAGGTAAAAAGAAAATTTTATTATGTTAATTTATAGATTAAATTTATTTTTGCAATTAAAGGAATTGAAATTGTCAAAGCCAACGAAGCAACTATTATGAAGACTATGGAGTTAGCTGTATAATTTGGAAGATGGGTGCTAATTGAGAATGTAGGCACTGACCTTGATCCTTCTCTCGAACCTATTTTGTAATAGTAAGTTGTTAAGCAAGGTAGCGGATATGTCATAGTTATTGGCGACAAACCATTAAACTATTCTGATTAGTTTAAGCTTTTCTTGACCACAACTATGCCTAATCCTCACTACCCTCCTGAGACATTTGTAAAAGTTAGTATAATTAATTTTGCAATTACACCAAGTGGTTTAGAAGAATAAATGTTAGCACAAATCGTAGCATTAGAAAATCCTACTCTCTAATAGAAGAAAACTGAAATAGTGAAGAAGAATGCTGAAGACTAGCGTGCTTTAATAAAAATTGAAGATTCTATCCTTGAGAGTTTATCAGGTACTGGAGAAATTTCAGAAATATTAATGGATGAAACATTGATTAACTAACTCTAAACTTCTAAAAAATTCGCTGCTGAAATCAATCAGAGAGTTAAAGACTCAAAGATAACAGAAGCCCAAATTGATGAAGCAAGAGAGAGCTATAGGGCAGTTGCTTTCAGAGCTTCAATTCTTTTCTTCTGCATAGTCGACTTAGCATCGATTGATCCCATGTACTATTTCTATTTATTTTAAATAAATTAAATATTAAATAACTAAAAAAGGTATCAATATTCTTTACAATGGTTTACAAATTTATTCATTATGGGTGTAGAAAAAGCTCCAGAGTCAAACGAGTTAGAATAGCGTTTAGAAAATTTAAATAACTACTTTACATATTCATTATACGAAAATGTTTGTAGGTCTCTTTTTGAAAAACATAAATTAATTTTCTCCTTTATGCTCGCTGTCAAAATTCTTCAAGGACGTAACGAAATGGATGAAGTAGAGTGGCGTTATTTCTTGGCAGGTCCTTCAGGCGAAGTGCATATTCCTTAAAATCCAACTACTTGGATTTCTGAAAATTCTTGGCCAGATATCTACAGACAATTCTATGGAATGAGCTAATTAAGTAGCTTTAGAGGTATAAATGATCATCTACTCCAAAAGTCAGACAATTGGAAAAATATTTTCGATTCAACTAACGCTTAGGAGGAGCCACTACCTGACGAATGGAATGAAAGTTTGAACAGTTTCTAAAAATTAATAGTTCTTAAATCGATACGTCCAGATAAAGTAAAATATAAATAATATTTTTTTGTAAAGTATTAATAGCTTTTTATTATTAGGTTGTATAAGGTGTTTAGAATTGGATATCTGAAAAAATTGGCAGAGAATTCATTATTGTTCCTACTTTTGATCTTAGTAAGTGTTACAAAGATTCAAATGTAGTTAGTCCTTTAATCTTCGTACTTTCATAAGGTTCAGATCCTATTGCAGATTTCTTGAAGTTTGCAGAAGATATGGAAATGACTAAAAAGTATGATTCAATATCTTTGGGTTAAGGCTAAGGTCCTAAAGCTGAAAGATTGATAAAAGAATGCGCTTAAAGAGGTTATTGGGCTCTTTTACAAAACTGTCACTTGGCTATTTCATGGATGCCTGAACTTGAAAGAATTTGTGAAGGTTTAAACGAAAATATGCATCAAGATTTCAGGTAAAAATAAATTTAAAAAGTATTCAAAGTAATAATTTTTATTTATTAAAAAAGACTCTGGTTAACAAGTATGCCTAGTGGTGCATTCCCAATATCAGTACTTTAAAATGGTATTAAAATCACTATGGAACCACCTTAAGGTCTGAGAGCAAATTTATTAAGAACTTACAAAAATCTTACAGAATAAGAATTAGTTGATTGCCAAAAACCACAGGAATTCAAAAAGCTTCTGTTTGGCTTCTGTCTTTTCCATGCTATTATCTAAGACAGAAGAAAGTTTGGTGCAATTGGCTGGAATATACCATATGAATTTACAAATGAAGATTTGAATGTATGCAAAAAGTAACTAAAAATGCTCTTAGATGAATATCAAAAAATACCTTATAAAGTAATTAATTTCCTTGGTGCTGAAATTAATTACGGAGGTAGAGTCACAGATGATAAAGATGTTAGATTAATTAAGAGTATATTGAAGCTCTACATTAATGCTGAAGTAAATTTTAGTTTTTTATTTTTAAAATAAAAATTAAAATTTTTTGATTTATTTGATGTTTTTAATTTTACAACTTGTTTTTTTTAAAGTATTTTATTATGTTTTAAAGTTATATTTTTTGTTATTTTAAACTATTTTATTTAAATTATTTAAGTCCTTAAGCGATAAATATCACTATTCCGAATCTGGTATCTACTATTCCATTCCTGCAGGTAAACTCGAAGATTACATTAAATATATAGAGTAACTACCTCTTAATCCTTCGCCTGAAGCATTCGGATTACATGATAATGCAGAAATAACAAATGCTCAAAATGAAACAATGAATTTATTGGCTACAATTCTTTCTTGTCAACCAAGAACTTCTGCAGGCCATGGTAAATCTAGAGAAGAAATTATTGAAGACATAGCAATAATGGTGGAAACAAAAACTCCAGAACTGTTCGATATCGAAATAATTTAAAAATCATATCCTACTTTGTACGAAGAATCTATGAATACTGTTTTAGTTTAAGAACTAATCAGATATAATCGTTTACTTAAGGTTTTGAAAGAGTCTTTGATAAATTTGAAAAAAGGTCTTAAGGGATTAGTTGTTCTATCAGAAGAATTAGAGAAGGTATCTAACTCTCTCTATGATAATTAAGTAATTATTATAAATTGATCATTTATCCAAATTCAAAATTTTTTCTCTTAAAATATAAAATATTAATAAAAAAAGTTTAAATTATTAGTTCATTAAAACTGATTATTTTTAGAAAAGATTTTTCAAAATTTAATCATTAAAGATTTATCTTAAATTGATGGATACCCTTAAGATTGTTATAGTTTATGCTATTTTTAAATCCAATTTTGATTGCAGATTTTAAAAAATAGTTCATTAAATATTAAAATTTATCCATCAATATCATTTATGTTATTATTTTTATCATTTTTAAATTAATTTTATTAATTTATATAAGGTACCCAATCTTTGGGCAGATAAAGGCTTTTTATCCTTAAAACCTCTATCCTCTTGGACTTAGGATTTGAATGATCGTATTTAGTTCTTATAAAATTGGATAGATAACGGTACTCCAAAGGTATTTTGGATTTCAGGTAAAAACAAATTTAATTTAGTTTATTCATTTATTTAAATAAAATTTATAATGGAATGGCAAAAAATAAAACGTTAATTATCATGTTTTAAAATAGAAAAATAAATAAAATCAAATAAACATAAATTCTTTCTAATAAAAAATTTAAAGATTAATTATTGTTTTTTGTTTATTATTCGCTATGTATTTATTTTTTCCCTCAATTTAATAAAAATTTATTCAATAAATTAAATTAGGATTCTTCTTCCCTTAAGCCTTTATTACTGGAATGACTTAAAATTATGCTAGAAAAAAAATTATTGCAATTGACTAATTGCAATACGAGTATTAAATATTAGACACTTTAACACACACAGAAATTACAGAAAAACCAGAAGATGGTGTTTATGTATATGGTATATACTTGGAAGGTGCTAGCTGGAATCATAAAAGACATATAATTGACTAACCTATACCAAAAGAGTTGTTCTCTGATTTGCCTTTAATGCACATCATGCCTACTATAGAAAAAGAGCAAGGATCTAAGATAATATATTAATGTCCTATGTATAAGGTGGTTTCTAGAAGAGGTACTTTAAGTACAACAGGACATAGTACTAATTTCGTTATGCCTATAGAACTACCAACAAAAGAAAAAGAAGATATATGGATTAGAGCAGGAGTGGCGGCATTCCTATCATTAAGATATTGAGTTATTGATATAAAATAGATAAGTAATGTTTAAAAATAAAAAATATTTTAACTGTATAACTTTAATAAAAATAAATAAATAAATACCTTTTTATGTATAAAGCATTTAAGATAAATAAATTCAATATATTTATTTGAAAATATCTAACATATATACAATTTTTTTTGATTTTTTTAAGACTATTTTATGAATAATTATAAAAATATATATTTTAAATTAAAAAAATAAATATTTTCTTTGTTTTCTTCCATCTTAAATCTTTGATTCAAAAATATCTATGAATTCTAAATAAAATTTGAATCACATCAGATACAATTTTTGTATTTTTGATTTTGAAGTCTTTCAAATAAAATGTAAGATTTTCTATTATATTAAATTTCAAATTTGATTAAAAGTCTACATAGATTTTATGTAGTAAAATAGACTAAAGCTGCCCTAAAAATTGTTGTAAACTCGCTTTAAGCATTTTTTAGTATTTTGAAATAAAAAAAGTAACAAGTAATCAATTTTAATAACTTATTACAAATTCATTTTATTTTCTGAAGCAAACCAAATATTTTTATTTTTTATAGTTCAGATTATTATAATAATTCCAAATAACGAAAAAATAAATTAAGAGAATTTTATTTTATGGTTTAAATACTATTTTATAAATATTAATAATATGACTTATACAAAATATTTGTGTAATTTGAAAAGAGGTGAACGGACATTTGTTTAACTTTTTAAGTTATAAAATTTTTATTAGATTCAAGGAGGTTGAGTAAACATGCTTTTGTTTTTAATAATTAGCTCTAGATTTCTTTCTTTAATAATAAATTTCACTTGATAGAAATTTAAAATTGATATATTGTAAAAAAATATAATATAGATATTAGATTTTCAAGTATTTTAATTGTATTATTGATAATTATTACTTGCCTATTAAGTAAATTATTTGAGTGGCTTGGGAATCATATTTATTAGCAAATGTATTTATTGAGCATCAAAGAACGACTGGTAAACTGAAATTTGTTATTTAATTAGATAGAACTAACTAATTCCTTTACGCTAAAATAATTAGTGACAAATAATTAATAACTTTAAAAATCAAAGACGTTTACAATCTCATATTTATAATAAATGAATATTTTTTAGAGTAGTTACTGAGTCTATAAATTAAAAATAAAATAGCAAAATGCTTCTGTTGTTTGGAATTATTTCTGTATTTAAAAATATCGCTAAAGAAGAAATGTTCTTATCTAGAGCAACTTAAAATATCATATTTTTCAAAAAAATGATACTTTATGAAAAAATAACTACATTTTACTTTTTCGATATTAATTTTGATATATTTATCCATAAATTTTATATTGCTTTTCCTAACATGGTTTCATAATTTTTCCTTTAAGCGACATGTAAACTACTAAAATATCAGACCAATTCAAAATTCTTGTAACTTTTAAATCTGCGATTTTACCTCTATTTAAAAATCTAGTGGAGTGTATAACATTTGATATTTTTGGAAAGGGTTTACATGATTTAAAAATACTTTTTCAATATTTTGCTCAATAAAATAAAAGCTTACAAATAATCTGAATATTTTAGAAAAAAAAAATTGATTCAGTAATGTTAGGAGCCTTATTTGAGGAAATAAAATTGAATTTGCTTTGGTCAATTAATAAATTTAATTTTTTATTTATCAGACAAGAATAGAAATAATTTATCTACATACGAAATAAACGATTAGTTAAAAACTTATTGCATTTGTATCTTTTAGTGGATTCCTAAATAAAGTTAATACTTATAAATATTACTCATATAATAAGTGAACACATTTTTCAGTACATCAAGTTTACCTCAAATTTTTTTCTCTCTCAATAACTGAAAATCAAACCGTTAGCCATTTTAAGGTAAACCTAAAAAAAATTAAAATATAATAAGTAAGCTCTTTAGTGAGTTGGTTCAAATATAAATAAGCCTTTTTTTTGTATTTTTTAAAAATATGTATTGATGTAAACAAATACTTAAGTATTAAGTATGTGATTACTAAAAAAATTAGATAAAAGCTTACTAATATTTTGATAATAACTCAAACATTTCTAAATTTGCTATGTAATCATAATACTTTTTAAAATAAATATTTTGTGAAATTTATGAAAGTACCTTATACTTGCTTAGATACACAAATAATTAGCTAGAATTGTAACATCCATAGTGATAGATGCAATTTTCGATATAATCTACTGATGTTATAATTACTCTTATTTGAATACGCTACAATAGAAATTTTAGGAATACGACTTATAGAAGTTATAAATAAATTATTTATTCATAATTTATAAGATTTGGGTTACAATTTATTGATGCAAATTCAAAAAAATACGATTGCTTACTAACAAATTGAATGTAGTGATTACTTAAATACAAATTATTAATACTGTCGAAATCTCAAATGCAATACGAGCCTTACAAATATTTTTTCCCTTGGGGTAGCTACAAAAGGCTAATTTAATTTATGATAAAATTTCGATCCAAAAAAAGGAAATTCAAGTTACTTTTATATAACTAATCAAATACTTATTTTTAATTGTTCTTTTTCAAGTAATTACAATTTACAGTTGGTCAGTATAAGTGCGTGAAGAAAGAATTTAAAAATTACTTAATTCAGTCACTAAAAAACTGTGTCTAAATAGAATATGCTGAGAAATTATATGGAAAAATCAAATTCAGATTTTAGTGATGTAAAAAATAAAATGAAAATGTATGTGCCAGAGCTTTTTAAAATTTATTTTAGAACTGAAGAAAAAAAGTGGCAAATATTGTAATGTATGATTGCTTTCTAAAATGACAGTAAGATTAAATTATGTAATTAAAGGCATATATTTAAATTACAATTTAATGACTGTATTTTTAAGAAATTAAATTAGATAAATCCATTAACTTCTGCTATGATTTAGTCCACTCAAATTTACCATTAAAATTGTAATTTTTTGATTTTAATAAATATGTAATTATTTGCTCAGTCCAAGCTTACATCAATAAATCGAAGTACATTTAATCTATGATAAAATTTATTAGGATGATACTTTGTTAGATTTGGAAAGAAGCTAATTTACATTCATGATGAAATAACTTTAAATTAGAAGCATCTATGAGTTAAGTGGCAAAATTTTTAATTCCTAAATATAATATTTATAAGTAAATGAGCCATAATTTAATTAATTGATGGTTATAAAAGCTAAAAAACTCTGAAAAACGAAAAAATTTGGTATGTAAACTCCTAGATTATATTTTTGCAGTAATGATGGATTTAATTGTTTCTTTAGAAATCTGATAGCTGCTCAGTCTTACAAATCACTAATATTTCAATCAATAAGTTTAGATTGTACTATGCTATATTAATTTAGCTGATTTAAAGATTTTTCAAATCTATTTGATGATGTAATTAGTCAGATTTTTTAATATATTTGGTTAAAAGATATAGATTGTATTTGCTCGAATATATCTTAGTAAGAAACTTTTTTTTTCTTTTACTATTCAAGTAGTACCAATTAATCATAAATACAATCTCCTGCTAAAATATTTATCTTGCACACTTAGGTTAGTTGTTGACTCTTGATGAAAAGCTTACTTTCTAAGCATGTAAAAATTTTTACAAGTAATGAAAGTTTTTCCATGAAGAATTAATTGAAAATGTAAAATAATTTGTATTTTGTTTTAGGCTGTACGAAAATTTGTTTGTATGAAGGAGCTGAAATAAATTATTAAATAATATATGTAATTTTGAAAAGTCAAGCAGTAAAAATAATAAATTTGTTTCTATCTAAAAAGAGAGAATATCAGGAGGGCCAGTAAAAATTAATCAATACCTTTAATTAAAAGAACAACAACTAAAATTGATGATCAGAAGGCACTGATTGTGCGCGTTTAACGTACACCAAAAAGTCTAAAAAGTAAATTTAAAAAAAAAGAAGGATGTAGTCATTTTAATTAAACAAGGTAAAGAGGTCAGAGAGAGGAAAAATTCAATTAACAAAGGAAATTATTAATATCGAAGTAACTAAAGACTAGATATTTATTTTTTGATTTCATTCATCCAAATTCATTTACTTGTTTATTTGTTAATTTATTAGTTTATTTTCTTGCTTATCTGATCCTAATTTATTTATTTATATTTTTTGCTTTTTCCCTCAGTAATTACGAATTTATCAAAATTATGGATAAAAAACAAACAAAATCTATGATGGGCACTACTTTATTTGTATTTATTTTATCAATTTGCATATTGGATCGAATTATTAAATTTCTTAATTTTTGATATTTATTTTTACTTTTTTTTCATTAAGATTGATTTTTGAATACCTCATTCATTCATCACTCTCCCACATTCATTTATTCATTCACTAATACATCAATACATTCATAGAAGAATACATACATATTATCATTCATACAATTATAAATAAATAAACAATATGATTCATTGATTCAAGAATATATATTTCCTTGTTCAGTTTTTAATTAAAAAGCAAAGGGAGAATTTTAAATTTAATTCATTCATTTTAATCAAGCAACAAATTACTTATCGAATGAATGATAACAAGTAAATTATAGTCATTATCATAAATTTAATTATCTAAATTGACCCAATAAAAAATATACAAGCTTGAATTTGATTGAGCATCTTTTTATGAGAAATACAGGCAATTTCTTATTCATTAATTTTATAACATTTTTAAAATAGTTAGTAGAGTTAATAAGCAATCTTCTTTTTAAAAATTCAACACAATTTCATCTCTTCGATTACTTCTGCTTTTTATTCTCCTTTGTCACCATTTTTTGTAAATTGTAAAGCTTTCCTAATGAAAGAGATCAATTACATAAATATATAAAATATCGACTTCTATGGCAGATATTTACTTTGGTTACTGATTACAAAATATAAAAAAATATATCTAATATTTTGAGCATTTAAAACTGTAAATAAATAGAAACGCACTAGGCTAAACAGTAAAAAATGGATCCTAAATAAAAAGAGTTGCATAACAGTTTGTTTGGATTTATTTTTTTCTCGAAATGTGCATAACGCATTCAAATTAAAAGTTATAACTGATCTCTTAAATTAACAATATATTTTAACAGCAGTAGACATGATTGATATTCAAAATTAAACCATTTTTTTTAAAGAAAAATTATTAATTTTAACAAAAAAAAATTAATTAGATTTATTCGGTATATTTATCGAATGTCTATTTCTCAAAAGCCAAAAATTAATTTGTTCAAATTATATAAAATTGACATGCAATAATAATTTTATGTGATTCAGTTGATTTAGTTTTGTTCGTATTTCATCCTATTTTAAATAATACTATTGAAGATTTATCTACTAAATTTTAATGATTAAAAAAAAAAGGTAATCTTTCTTTCGTTCCTTTAATTTACAACATTTATAAGACTTTCAGCAAGCTAGCGAATAAAAAGTAAAATAAATTAAATTACAGCTCTTATTAAATATTTGGTATTTTGATTATTTTAAGCTTTTAAACAGCCAAATTTTTTGTATTATAATTGAGAAAGCAAACTGGACTGACTTAAAATGAAAATTAAAAATAGAACTCCAAAAACATTACACATATATTTAAAATCTCAAATAAATAAGAATTATTAGGGGATATTTTTAACACTATCGAAGGATAAGTACCCAATTCATTCATGTTGTCAAAAGTGAAAAAATATGAAGAAATAACCCAAGAGATTATTCGAAAATGTATGAGTGAATGTGCAAATAAATACTTATTGTGATTTATTTATTTATTCATAATAATGAAGTGTTTAGAAATTAATTACTTGAATTAATCCCTTATTTTTTATAAGGTGGTTGATGGGGAAATTATATTAAAAATGAAGGGATCGATCTATTGAAGATATAGATAGATACAAAGAATTAAGCAAAATAGAATGAGTGAGCAAATTAATTAATTTATCAAGGGAATGGGTGAGGAGTTGAAAAAAGTTGATGCAAATAAAAATTTCTCTAAAATTAAAGCAGAAGTTTTTTCATTGAAATTATAAAGAATAATCTTTTTTTATACAGTTGAGATTTGATAAACACAATTTAATTTTTTGAGCTATGAACAGCTATGAATCCTAGCTAATTTCATTTTAAACTTATTTATTTTTAATGGCAAAGAAGCTATTCCATTAATAAAGAATTAAGTTTTTTTGTATTTCAAACTATCGGTGAGAGGTACTAACAAATACCCAAACTCAAATTGTAAAAAGGACGTGAAATAAATGAAAATTTCCTCAAATCTTTTTATATAATTTTTTGGTGTTTAATTATATATCTAAATCTCAGTCTCGTTAAAGTGGTTAAAGAATGATAGAAAATTAATATGTTTATCTGTTTTTGCTTAATCAAAAAGAGTAGAGAAAGGAGAGATTGATAAATGCATGAAACAAAGATTGGTTGATTGATAGCTTAGAATGGAATAAATGAATGAATGAATTGAATAATCAAGAAAATTAAATGAATCAAATAACAAATCAATTAGTTAATTAATTAATTAAATAAATAAATAATAATCAAACAGAGCCTTTAAAGTATTAAGGAGAGCTCAAATATTATAAAAAGAAAATTTGTAGAAAGTACTTTTGATTATAAAAAAAAGAAAAAAAATTAAATTAAATCAATTTATTAATTAAAAAGAAAGAAAGAGAGAGAAAGCAAGACTCTTCTTAATCAAACTATATTTTTTGTGAAAATAAGATAAAGAAAAGGCGATCAGCTCTTTTTACTAACAAAAACTCATTAAAACCAGCAAACTGGATAACTACAAACTAAACATACAAACAAACAAACGAACGAACTTATAGATTTACTTACCTCACTGAATTAATTTCTTCTCATAAAAATAAATAATTAATTTCTTTGAAAAAAAATATCAAATTGAATGTACGAGCAAGATTTCTCTCCGATGGACAAGTCCATCTTTTAAAAATATGAGCCTTCAAATTTATTGTTTTCAGATGCATTTAGAGCAAATTACGCTTACAATTCTCCTTCCGCAGCTATATATGCAAATTCACCTTTGGGAGGATTGGGAAGTAATTTCGCTTCTCACAGCCAATAATATGCATAAAGCACATTCGCTGCAGTCGCTTTAAATGCGCTGAGCAATGTACCTCAATCCACATCAGGAAATGCAGCACAAAGCACATTCGGTCTTCACCATCATCAGAATCAATTAAATGAGAATACGCCAGTCCGCTCCGAACACACTTCCTTAGAGGAAACGTAAAATCATTTGGAGGAATAGAACAGCGCCGAAGAAGAACATATTGCAGCGCTGTAGGCTCAGCACAATGTGCAGAGTTCTTCTACTATTCCAAATTATCCCAACTACAACAGCTCCAACAACAATATTAACTCTGCTATAAATAGTAATAACGTCATCACAGGAAGCACAAATATCAATATCAATGGCAGTAACAGTATGAATTTCTCCGCTCAGCAGAATTTTATTCTCAAGAAACATTTGAATGACCAACCACATCAACAACAATCTTAACAAAACTAAAACTCCCAACTTTCGATTCCAAGCATTCCTACTGGTTCAGCAGTCGCCACCGCAGCAACAGCAGTATCATCATAATAGACATAAGGAGCAACAGCAGGAGCAGCTTCTGCATAATTTATGGGAAATAATTAAGCATTTAGATTTTAGTAGTATCAAGCATTTGATGAAAATCTCTTACAAGCTCATTCTAATTATCCCGGAACTCCATATTATGAAGGTCTTAATCAAAATAATGTAATTTTTTTATCTTTGTATTTTTTAATGTTTTAAAATGCGCTTTACTGCTTTTTGAGCAATATCTTTTCCAAATTTTCTATCCAGTTTAAATAACTCAAGGAGTGCATTTCCAAAAAAAATCTTAAATGCACTTTTGCTTTAATCCTAACCAAATCTTGCATATATACCATACTCTCAGAGCTTTCAAAATTATTTGTAAAACTGATTTGGTATTTGCAAAAATAATATAAAAAAAAATTGCAAAAATTTCTCCTTAACTAAGGATTAAGATAAAGCAAAATATTTTATTTACATAATTGAGCTCGTTGTTTGATTTCCTCAAAATATTAACAAATCTTGCAAATCTTCTAAATGAAGAGAACCATCAAGATTATAGAGGATTAAAAAGCATAGCAAAATTAAGATCTTTACGAATCTGTAATATCTTACAGCATAGCATGGTTAAACTAAAAGCAGCTACAATTTAAAACATTTTTTAGAAAACAAACAATTAATTTTTGTTAAAATTATTTATTTATTCATCAAATAATTGAATTATTTTATTAATTCTAAAAAATAGGATAATTAAAACAGTCTTAGCTACTAATACAATCAGCATACAAATTCTCCCAACTATTCTTTCTAATAAGCACCAGCTGCTTAAATCTAGCCCACTCCATCCCATCAAGCAGTAACTGGCTCTTAGCAAAACTACTCATTTTCAACTGCCTAATCTAGTTTTAAGAAGAGCGGTTTACCAACTAACTTTTTCTATGACTCTCCTCGCAACTATGGAGCTTCTTTCTTGCCCTATACTCCTCCAATAGCTCAATAAAACGCCCAATCTGGTTTCTCTTAATTTATACAGAATTAATAATTCCCTGCAGAAATTAACATTAAGCAGCAACAAATCTTCCCAGAATAAGACGAATGCTCCTCTTATCCTTTCTTATCAACTCCAGTCCATTAAATTGAATAATAACAAAACTAGTAATAATCTCAATAATAACAGGCATTAATTCCTTAATCTCAATCTTAAAAGAGTGGATTAAATATACTTTAAAAGTAATAGTAATACTAATAAATGCAAAGATATCACCAAGAAAAGGCATAATTGTAACAACAACAAATGTAATACACTGAACAAGCATTACTTGAATAGTAATAACACTAATAGTAGTAAATCCAAAATCAAACTCAATATCCTAACTTTGGTCATCATCATCAATACATTTAATAGTAATAACCATCTTAATTTTCAAATTTACTGTTACCTGGGAATAAATTGCTTCCAATTCAACCCTCTCCTCTTACTATTAAGTAAAACACTTAAGATGTTAGCAAAATAGCTATTCAAGCAGCCTTAAAGGGAAAAGAATAAGTAGATGAATAAAATTACTAGGAGACTTAAGAATCTATTCAGAATGAAGATGAAGAAAATGGCTATCAAAATGGAGATGAATCAGTTGAGGAAGATAACTAAGATGGAGATGATGCTGAAGAGGAGGACGATGAAGAATATGGTGGATCAAAGAAGAAAGGAAATAATGGTTCAAACAAAATTAAAAAGGGAATTTCAAAGAACTAACGCAGAAACAAACATACTTCAATCAGTGCCATCAGCTCTTCTTCCCTTTAAAACCAAACAAACAACGGAAGTTCCACTAAGATGAGTCGTAAACAAATAAACGAAACCAAAAACATTCCTAAAAACTACTCTAAAGCTATTATTGGTTATATTTAGAAGCATCCTGATGACTGTGCTCGTTTATTGGGACCTGAGTTCAGCTACGATGACTTCGATAAATTCCTAATGGATAAGAAGGAAAAGCTCACTGCAATTAAGGATTTGAGATCTTTGTGGACAACCAACTGCGGTGATTAAACTTAATAAGCCTTCAATCGTGTTTTCCGTATTTTGTCATTCAAATTCTTTAGAGAGAATGCTGTTTCTTATATTTACTCTTCCAGAAAAATAAAAAATACTCGTGCTCTGATTACTTACAGATTCATTTTATAAAGAGCTCTCCACGATCCTGAGTCATTCTCCTTTATGAAATTCTAAAATTGAAAGAAAAACAATTTAAAGGAGCAAACAAAAAAATAAATTTACAATATTCAAATTAAATTACCATTTCTTAACAAAATAAATCTCAAAGAGTATACATAAATATTAATAATTAATCTATCTATCTATCTACACACATACAAACAAACAAAAAAACATCAGTTCATCCCTCACTCCGAATTAACCTTGCTCGAACAGCTTATCATAATTATAAAATAAAAATAATAAATTAATGTCAATATAATAAATTTCTTTTCTTATCTACAAATTAAACACTTTTTACAGGTTTTCTTAAAGATTGATTACCTTTGATCTTTGAATAACAACCAGCCTTACATAATTAAATTAAACTTGAATCTATCTCCTTAAGATTTATTAGGCTCTCCCTTCTTTCTATTCTCCTTCCTTTTCATTTCAACTATCTATCTATCTAATACTCTACGATTTAGTAAATTCTTATATTCTCAATATTCCTCTAAAATTCAAGATTTTGGAAATCATGAACCGGATTTAAGCTAATTACAACTACATGTGATATCTTTTCTCAAATTAATTTGGAATCATAAATAGAAATATTTTTAATTCCAAAGTATTTGCAACAATTGCCCTACTATCTTCACTAAATCATATCTTTAAACCTACCAAAAAAACAAACAAACAAACCAACTTACTAACAAACAAACAAACAAACAAATAAACTTAAAAATATATCAAATTTAAAATAAACTAAATCCTAAGAATACTTCAGAATAGATGGACAGAAGAAAACTGAGCAAAAGAAATACTTCTGAAGACCTAAAAAAATGAACCACCACTTGAAAAAAGAAAGTGATGAATTTAATTATTATAGAGTGTCTACAAAGATTACATCTAATTAACAACTAATCAAATTAAATTACACTATAAATTAATTTATATTATTTCCTATAAATACAATATATTAATTAATATCATAGCTATATTCAATTACATTATTAATTTTTATTCATAAAACTATTTGTATTTATTATTCATTAAAATCTTATAACATTAGATTTATTCATTCATCTTATATTATTGTGTTAAATTTTATCATTTTTAAATTAAAATTTGCTTTAGTTATATTTATTTTCTGCTAATTAAATGATAAGCAAATTTTTTGGAAGAGTTGTGATTAATTGTAGGATCAAAATTTGTTTGATAACTAGTAAAATTAGATATTATTAATCGTAATTCTTTTGATTTATTTGGGTTATTAATTAAAGCATGAAAAGATTCTTGCACTAGAAAATAATTATGAATATAACGTGCTCTTAATTTCAAGGTATTCCTTAACTATTTAATTTTTCTTTCTTTCTCAATAAGATTTAAATATGTAAAATTAAGTAAGAAGGTATTGAAAATAAATATCAAATTTTGGTCAAAAACATATTATTCTTTTAAAACAATCTGATGAAATTTAGTAGATGTGTATAAAAAGCAAATTTAAAATTTATTTAATATAAATATGAAGACAAATTTATAAAATTGTTTAATGTTTTTGAGGAAAAGTTATTTTATTTATTAATTTTGAGTTGAATTTTATATTGCTTTTTTAATAATTGATAATCTATTGATATTTAGCTTACATTTTATTTAAATCACAATTTCTATTTCATAATCTCGTAGTTCTTTTTTTATTACTAATTATTTATTCTCTGATGTTGATTGGAAGAAATAATTTTAATATTTTTCAGGTACTCTGTAGGTCATTGAAAAATTTATATCATTTTTAAAAAGGTTTTCTTTAATCACATCAAAAAAGTTTTGTTAAATATAAAAAATAATGTGTAGAAAAGAAATTTGAGTCTATTATGTATTTATTTCAAGTGTAGATAGAAAAATATGATAGTTTACATATTGTAAATAGCCTCTGTCACTTAAAAATATAAAATTATTAAAACGCTTGAAAGGTATAAATTTAATTGTCAATTTAATAAAAAAAAGAGTGTAAGATGAATATTAATTTATAACAATACATTTTAATGTTTGAGAATAATAAGTTTAGTTTGAACTAACAAAACAAAAATTTTAGTGTAAGGAATAGATGCAATATTTTTAATAAAAAGATATCTTTAAATTTAGGTTTATTAACTTTACATTTTGAAATAATATAATTTACATTAAAAAAGTGCAAACTGCAAATCTAAATTGAAATTAAATAAGTTTCATTCAAGGCTAAAAATTAATCAACTGATTAAAAATTTTTATGTCATTAAAAACAAGCTTGAACAAAGATAAAGATTTAAATTAAATATTCAGTTTTTTTCTATATTCGCTCATTATCTTTCTTTATGGTCCATTAAAGAAAATAATATCAAAAATTTTATTGATATATTCTTAATCACACAATCTGTTTTTTTTTCTCTTCATTTGAATTATTCATCAATAATTTAAGGATTTTTTCAAAATAAATTATTTTAATATTTACTAAAATTTCCAACAATTAATTTAATTCTCACTTATAAAACATTTATTAAAACTAACTGTATTGATAAAAAATGAATTTTTCATTTTGACTTCATCTTCAGGTATGTAAAAAAAGATATTAATTTCTCTTGAATCAGTTTACAAACTTACATTTATAAAGGTAATATTATTTCTTATGTTATAATATTCGAGGAATAATTTAAAGGTACTTTTAAATTACAGTAATCTCTATACACATTTCAAATAATAAAAATATTCTATTTATTTTTAAAACCCAACTAGATTACTTAATGCGAATTTACAACTATCAAAAATTTAATAACATCAGAAATACTATTTTTTGTTTTTTTTTCAATTAATTTATACCATCACTTTAAGCTTACATAGGATTAAATAATAAAAGATAATTACATTTGTAGCTAAGAGTAGGATTTTTGGGATTATTTTAAAAAATACCACTAAAAATCTTTTATTACAAAAGATTAAAAAATACTTTATAAAAAAAATAAAATTATAACAGATTACTATTTTTAGTGAAGCACAGAAAAGCATTTTATAATAAATTTTTATTGATAAAATACTCTAAGCCTAATTTATATAAATAAATATTTCATAGAATTTAAATAATTTTTTAAAGCATCGAAAAAATTCATTTAAAAATATATCATTTTAATAAAAAAACATAGAGTTTTAAAATAAATTATTCAAAATAATTATCATTAAATAATCCTTTATTAATTAATTAAAAACAAATCAAGGCAAAATAAAATTTTATTATCTGATTAGAAAGAAGTTAATTTCAGAATATTACTTCATTTATTTTAAAATCTTTTGATAAAACTTATAAAAAATCCTTTACATTTTTATCAGACTTTCTAATTTTTGAATCTATCAATATTTTAAAAATGAATTTTTACTTATTTATTACTTAAAAAGATTATTCTAAATACATATGAAAAGCATGTAATGAAGTAATTTTAAGTAATTGTTTATGGTCTTTTCTTATTTCATATCAACAGGTATTTTATTTTAAATATTGGACATAGTTTTATTTAAAAATATTGAATTGGCCATATTTTACCTTTAAATTACTTTTAAGAAATCCAAATAATTTTATGATTTAAAAAATTTTTTTTATTATTATAAAATTAAATTTCTATATTTATAGAACAAAAATGAATCAAATTTAATTGTTTCGAATAAAACATAAATAGCTAATTTAAATTAAATTCTAAATATTTCAAGATTAATAATATTAATAGTTATAAAAAGAACATAAATTACACTAGATGAGAAATAGGACTAAATATCATTTTAATCTCAAGTCAAAAAAAAGGATTTTCTTAGAATAATTTCATGAGCATTTTTTGATTTAAGCAAATTATGATACTTGAAACCTTAAAAACTGTTTGATTATAAAAATGATAACATCACATTTGAATATTCGAAGATTTGTAAACTATTTGAAGGTATTAGTGTTTTGATGAGTTCTAAGCATTTTTTAAACACTTAAGTATCATTAAATAAAAATGTATTTTTATCAAAGATTAGCAAATGAAAAAATATTAAAAAGATATTAATAGATAAGATTATTATTTTTAAAATTGTTATTATTTATATTTTAATAATTATTAAATTAATATATTTATCTTCTTTTATATTATGATTTAATGTTAACATATAATAATATAGAATCAAATAGTTTAATATAAATCATTTCTTTTTTTTAAAATTTTAACTCAGCATATGAACTAAAATGTTAAAAAGAATATTTATAATATATCAAAAATGAACTTTATCTATTTAAAATTTAAAAAATAATTTATAGTATTGATGATAAATAGATCACAAAAATTTAAATTATTAAAAATTAATAAATATCTTAAAAATAATTAGCGAATTTAATCATAAATTACAAGTAGCAAAATGAGTATAGAAGAGGAAGAAGAAAAATTTTTGGAAGAACTTGGAAATAGGTCTTAGATTTTATTATAAAACTTAGATTAGAGTGAAGCAAGTAAGATATAAGATTAAATCGATGAAGCAATAGAAAATAGATAAGAAATAGTTTAGTCATACTGCCTTCGCTCAAAAAAATATTTAGATTTAGGTTCATGCAATATTGATGATTTCGACTCTTTAACTATAGGAATATATCTTAATGAATTGCACTCAAATTTAGAGGTGATAAATCTTGCTTCAAATTAACTTACAGATGAAGGGTTATTAAATATGCTTATTGGAGTTTAATTTCATTCAAATTTAAGAGAGCTTTATTTGGGAAACAATCAATTCTAGATTGGAACAGCAATTGAAGGTTTATCAGCAATAATTCCTTGCCTGAAGAATTTGAGGATTCTAGGTTTAGGTAAAATATGATCAATTTAGTTTATCTTTTGAATGAAACAATTTAGAATATTCATTTATCCCAACATATATTGTTGAAATTATATTTTTTTAAACACTTATATTATTTAATGAATATTTTTATTGTAAAACTGGAGATAGGAGGACTTAATATAGATGATGAAGATTTAGTGAAACTCTTATATGGATTAAGCGAGATTGATACATTATAAAACTTATAATTGCATAAAAACTAAATAAGTGATGAAGGATTATTGTGTATAATATCTATGATGCTTTTAGGTTTTGGAAATTAAATAGAAACACTTTATTTAGGATAAAATGAATAAATTACAGAGGATGGTATCGTAAAGTTGTTCGAATGTTTATCGCAAAATTAAACTTTAAAATGTCTTCATTTAAATGATATCATTATGACTGATAAATCACTATAAGCAATTAATATCAGCTTAATGACAAATTAATATTTAGAAGAGTTAAATTTAGGTAACTGTGGTATAGATGATGAAGGATTTAAATTCCTTCATGATTGCTTAAAAAATAATTCCAAATTATAGTACTTGCATTTATGGAATAACTATTTAACTTACGAATCAGGATAGATAATTGAAGAGATATTAGAAAATTATAATAGCGTTTTAAAAGGAATTACACTTTACAATAATGACATTATAAATAGAGAGCTTATTTAAAATATAGATGCCTTAATTTAACAAAATATTTACTTTGAGCGTAATGTAAATAATGAGGAAGCTATTGAAAAATAAATACAAGAAATGAAAAAAAGCTATGCAAAACAAAAAAAAGATTTGGTTTAGCAAGAGAAGGAAACACTTCTTTAAGGTAAAATCAAAGGTTAGAAAAATATTCCTTTACCTTAAAATAATACAAAAAGTGTTTCAAATAAATCAAATATTTCTTAAAATTCTACATAATTGAATTCATCTACTTCTTCTAAATTAACTACTTCTGCAACACCCACAAAGACTACAACTAAAAGACCTTCATCAGGTACTTCTATAACTAAACCTCTTGCAAATTAGGTATCTTAAGTTTCAAATTTATCATCTCGCACATCTATCACTTCTAAATCATAAGTTTCTTCCACATAATCTAATTAGAAAAACACTTTAGCTGCTACAAGTAAAAATGAAAATAAAAATGCTTCCACATCTCTGAAAAGTAAATTACCTCCAAAAAGTTTGAGTAAAGAAGCTCCTTCTAATAAAACATAGCAGCAAAAATCAACTTTGAAAAAGAATCTAAATTAGAAAGTTAACTAAGAAGAGGAAGATGATGATGAAGATCTAGAATATATATCTCTTTCTGAAAGTATTAATGGTAGCATAGTAAAGAGAGAAGTTGGAGGCGATTAGTATTAAGAAGACTTTGAGAATTATGAGAATATATAGAAATAAAAAATTGTTGAAGATTAAAATAAAAATTAATCTAAAAGCAATGTTGAAAAAAATAAAAGCAGCTCTTTGCCCACATAACATAATCAATAAGAGGATGATATAGACTTTGAAGAAGAATGGCTGGAAGATGATGAAGAAGATGAGAAAGAATTATAATTACTTGAAAAGTAATTAGAGTAAGACGAAGAAATAATTTTAAAAGAAAAAAACACAAGATTAGAGTTTATAGATGAATTTTATAATGAAGAAGAGTAGAATAAAGAATACAAAAAGTATGAAAAATATAATAAAGACATTTTATAATATGACCCTAAAGATCCAAATACTCTTAAATGGTAAGGATTCTTTGAGGATAAATCAACTGGTTTACTTAAAAGTAAATATTAATGAATAATTTTTATCGTAAATTTATTTTATTTATCCAAATAACAAATAAAAATTTGTTATTAATTTTATTTAGCTAATTGTAAATCTTATTTTAATTATCTGGCATTTGTGTCTTTAATCATAATTAATAACAAACAAAAAGTTAGTAAATTTAAATTTTTATCTAATTTAAGATATTTATAAGATGAAAAATATTTACTCTTGTTGATAAAAATTATTTAGAAATCAACAAAATTAAAAAATTAAATATATTTTTGAGATAATAAATTAATTTGTAATATTTTTTAATAATTAATGCGATAAAAATTTGTGTGAATAAAAAATATTTCAAATCATATCTTTTACTATAAAATTAATAAATTAAAAAACCTTTACAAATGAATAGAATTTTAACTTTAAATATTTTAATAATTAATTATTCAAATTGTCTTTTATCTTAATGAGAGCTGTTGCCAGTTTTACAATTTTTTGAGTTTTTTCAGAAATCGAAAATGAGTTTTTTTAAATTTATTTAAGAGAAATTATTCATTAGTTTATCAAAAAATTATTTTGAGATTAAAAAGTTAAAAATACACAAGATTTTTTTAAATATATGAAATCCATCGTATTTTTTGTAAATTAATATTTAGCATTGTTTATTTATATATTTTTTTATTAGCAAATAGAATAGACTAAACAAAAAATTTTATTTAAAAATCAATATGTATGTATTTGTCTAGCTATTGATTTAAATAATAATGACTTAAGCCAAATAACTTTAAATTAGTTAAATGGAAAAAAAATAAAAATAATAAATTTGACTGAAAATTTAAATGGTTAAGCTAGCTAATTAATGAGAATGCGATATTTAAATGAATAAAAAATAAATTTTAAAAAGAATAGATCTATGGTTGGTTAGTTGAATCTTTGAATGAAATAATCAAAATTTAATTAAGTCAATATTATTGAACATTAAAAAAAAGCTGTGCTTGTAAAACCTCAAAAATGTCTTTAAATTTTTAGTATCTTTGAAATTTTTTTGAACAGAAAAATCATCAATATTTTGCACGTTCAATTTTAAATTTTTTGAATAATAAATAAATAAATAAACAATAACATTTAAAATACATTAATTATTTTATAAATTTTAACGAAACTAAATCAATTCAAACACTATCAATTTTAGATAATTATAGGACTTACTTACTTAATACCATTTTTTATTTTAAATAAAAATTATAATAGATAATTTTATAATTTAGAAAGCATAATGGACGATACAATTTCTTCTTTTGGAACATTTGCTTCTCCAGTCAAGCCAAATTCTAAATTAAATGATTTTAAGGTTTTGTGTAAATTAGGCGAAGGATCATTTTCAACAGTTTATAAAGTACTCCGCTTAGTAGATAACAAGATTTATGCAATGAAGAAGGTTTAAATGAGCAGATTAAATGAAAAGGAGAAAGGAAATTCTTTAAATGAAATTAGAATCCTAGCTTCAATAAAGTGTGATCATATTATAGAGTATAGAGACAGCTTTTTTGATGATTAATCAGACACACTTTGTATAGTAATGGAGTATGCAGGTAGTGGTGATCTACTTCAAAAATTAAAGGAGTACAAGCTAGTAAATGAAAAACTGCTTGAAGATGGATCAAATGAAACAAATGAGAGCCATGTAGAACAAGATTCATCATAAAAAGATGATAACGATAAAAGTTCTCGCTCTTAAGAAAAAAATAAACGCATTTACAATAAACTCAATTAGCAAAATGACAGTATTAAATCAAAGAAATCATAAACTCAAGATGACTCAAGTAAATCTACAATTTCGTAAGATAAATAATAATAACAATAGATGGTATTTATGGATGAAGAGATGATTTGGGACTATTTTATTTAATGCTTAAAAGGCTTAAAGTGCTTACATGATTTGAAAATTGTGCATCGTGATTTGAAATGTGCCAATATATTTATAGGCGATAATAATATAATTAAGATAGGAGATCTAAATGTATCTAAAGTTACAAGAAGACCTGAATAAATGGCTAAAACACAAACAGGTACTCCTTATTACACAGCACCTGAAGTTTGGAAAGGCTTATCTTATAACTATAAAAGTGATGTTTGGTCTTTAGGATGCATAATATATGAGCTTTCTGCATAAAAACATCCTTTTAAAGGAAATACAATAGAAGGGCTATTTACTAATATTATGA
The DNA here is from genome assembly GCA_000231845.2 of Tetrahymena malaccensis 436. Lineage (NCBI taxonomy): Eukaryota > Ciliophora > Oligohymenophorea > Hymenostomatida > Tetrahymenidae > Tetrahymena > Tetrahymena malaccensis. Next base: position 26,431 of record AFXY02001786.1, on the reverse strand, counting down.
AAGGATAATATGAAAGAATACCAAGTCACTATTCTGAAGAATTGGCTTTTGTGATATCTTAGTGTTTGCTTTAGAATCCAAAGTTGAGGCCAGGGTGCGATTAGCTTTTAAAACTGCCTGCATTTGCTTCAAGATTATAAAAATATGAAGAAAAGTATAAGTAGTATTTGTAAAATCATAATAAGTAAAAAGCTCATTCAAATTTCCTTACAGTCACATCATAAAATCATCTTGAGTTTACTCCCCAAAGAGCACAAAAGACGAATACTGAAGGACCTCATCTAATCGATACTATTAACATGCCTTCTAATCTGAAGTAATTATCTGCTCTCTTACCTAAATCAAATTACGAAGATACCCTTGTATAACTTCCCTCAATTAGTGAATTTGATGAAAATATGGTCAACAATAATAATCATTTGCACAACAAAAGCAACTTCTTGAAATTGAGAGCTTCTGTCTAAAAAGTTTCTGAATTTGATTAGCTTGAAAAGATATCTTCTGCAGATTCTTCATCTTAATCTTCCTCACCATCAGCTACAAACAGAATCAGCAAAAATTTCAAGGATAACAGCGAATAGTAAAATGATCAATAAAAGGCCTCGTAGATGTAACAAGATAATATATTTTAAGCTCTATTAGACCTAAAACCAGCAGATATTATGAATAACAATTCTAATTTAATTTCACAATAAAAAGACACTAATATATAAACCAATAAAAAGATGAACTAGCTGTAACCTTATCATGATTTAGTAAATGATTCTCCAATAAGGTTTACTCTTCAAAAGGTGTAAATGGAAAATAAAAATTCAGCCTAAAAAAGCAATGGTAAACAAGAAATTAACGAAAAAAAGAATATTACTCTGTAGAAAATAGATTTCATAAATGAGTAAAAGAATAATAGTGGATTAAGCTAGAATAATAATACTAAAAATACAATCAGTACAAATGCTTAGACTTTTAAAAATAACGATGTAAGTAATAAAAAGCAAAGCAACCAAACATCATCAAATAAAAATGACGAGGGCATAACCTCTAGAGGCTCTCCCAACATATCTTTAGTTGAGAACAGCAGTATTTAAGAAAAAAACCCTGCTTTAAATTCTTAAAACAATAGTTTAGAGGTAATAAGCAATTACATGAAGAAATTAAAAATGCGCCCTCGCAGCTCTGCAATCAGAAATTGTAATACAGTAGAGTGCTAAAATAATTCTAGCAAATGCAGCACTATTTTAAACATTGCTCCTCATCCTTCCCAATAAAATTTAGAAATAAATTAATAGCAAACTCTAATTACAGAAGAAACTTGCCCTAAATTTATTGTCCCAAACGTTAGATATTCCTAAAACTCTAGCAATATTATCCAAACATAAAGCACATTTGTGGAAGAAAGTTAGCTCAATAAATAGATAAACAATGTTAATGGCTATTACAATGATGTTAGAAATTATCGTGTTCGTTATACTAGATAAGGATCTAAAGACAGTAGAATGTAAACTAGTAATATAAACAGCAAGATAAATTCTTCTTTCAATAATTACAATAGTAATAATAATAATTCATTTAACAATAACTATAGCAGTAATGTAAATAATTCATTTAATAACTATAACTACCATCAAAAAATATTAAAATCTGAGGAAGACTCAACTAGCTACTCTCCATCAGCTTTGTAGAGAGGTCTTGTTGTTCCTTACAGTGCAATTTAGCATGATAAAAATTCAAGAATAAGCACTATAATTTCTTCATCTTCATAATAACCCCGTAGACTTCCTTCTTCTGGAAGAAATAACCAGAAAAAGAGCTATTCACCACTTAACAAAATAACTTAATTCACTTAATTGATGAAAAGATACTTACCAAAAGGAATGCTGAAAAACTGCCCTGCTTAAAATCAAGAAAGAAATAATTCAAACAATTCATCTATCAATTAAAATCCTCACAGAAGTCCTATTGTATATTAAAAGACGCCTAATTCAGCAAAATATCCCTCTCATAAGGTAGCTGCTGCAGCCGCATTTAATACAAGTTTAGTTTCATAGCTAAATAATAGCTCCATCAACAGTAACAATTACTCATACAATAACCAAAACGTATCTCCTGTCATCACAGCTAATAAAGAAAATGTAAATACAACAAATATACTTGACAATAGTTTTGCATTGATTCGTCATCAAGCAAGATAAAATATTTATAAAAATAATTACTAGCAAAATTGTGGAGTGAGAGCTGTTTAATATGAAAAAAATTTTTTTAATAATAATAATAATAATAATAACAGCAACAATAACAATAACAACCATTTCAATTGTAACACAAATCATATCTAAATTATAAAAAAACTAGGAAATATAAACAACGTTTTAAATTCCCATACTTATAACATAAATCGTTCGTCTCCCCCTAAAAAAACATAATAAAAAGATTCTTAACATAGAAAGAATATTTTTTACCACCCAAATAATGTAAATAGTTTCAATTAAAATATAAATAGCTCATTAGTGTAAAAAGTAGCATACATATAAAATCCAAGAAGTTTAAACTCTAAATTGAGCACATCTAACAACCAAAGTAGCTCACAAGATAGAAAATAAGTAAAATAAATCTTGAGATGAGAAATTCGTTTTTGATATTCGTCTTATTTTTAAGATTAAAATATTCTAAGAAATGAAATTTTTCAGTTAACTATTCATTTTAAGTAATAAATTTTGATCTAATCTTATAAAAAAATAATATTCATATTAATAAATAAATTATATTTTATGCATCTAAGTAATATTTGCAACCAAAATAAATATATTTAATTTAATTAATTATTATTGAATTTATTTAGTTAATGAAATTAGTGAAATCAATTTAAATTTTTTTTTATAAGTAAATTGAGTTATATTCTAGTTAAAAAGTAATTAAATTTTTTTAATAAATCGTTTTTATGATTAATTAAAATTAAATATTTTTTTATTGTAAAGAATTAATCAATTTAAAAATGATAATCTAAAAAAAACTTAAATATCACTCGATTATTCTATCAAATTGCTGAAAATATAATTGATTATTTATTCTATTTCATTTGACATATTTAATATTTTCAATTCATGTTATTAGTTTTTTTTTTAATTTTTATTTGGTTATTTGACAGACAACACTATTTAGGTAACAAATAGATAGACTAAATGAGGAAATGCTAATCCAAATAATTTCAATTTTATATCTAAAATAAATTTTTATTGTAAAATTTCAAAATATATTTTTTTAAAATAATTTTTCTTTAACTTTACTTAATTTTGCAAATACTTTAAAATTAATAAAAACAGATTAAATTTAACAATTTTTAGAGCTAAATTTATATAGCCTTACTACTTTTTTGTTTCAAAATATTTATAAGAATATCGAATCAAAAATAATGATTTTTATAATTAGTTTAGCATAAAATAAATATATATTTATTATTAATTTGGTATTTAATGAAAGAATTTAAATAAAAAACATCATCTATTTAATTTATCTATTTTCAATCATCAACTGATATTCTTAATTCTATGTTGGCACGATTATCAGAGAGTCTTGAGAACTAGAAGTAATTATATAGTAATTCAACTTTTGTACTTGGACCCATGCTTAACCCTACACCAATACCAGCACTTGCACGGAAATGATGCTTTAAATGCTCAGCAATATCGTATTTGGATAAAGATTTCAAGGGATAACCTCCTTAACCATTTCTTACTCTATAAAAATATCCTGCAGATGCATGATAGAATGGGATAACACCAGATTTTGAAGTGCCAGGAAAATTATATAAATTTAATTTAATAGATGATTTTAACTACAAATTGAGATTGTCTTTTAAAAAGCTAGATAAATTATATGGAGATTATTGCTAATTAATTTATTAATCACCTTAAGGAATATAGTCTACATTAATGTCATTTACTCCCCTAATTGTGCTCAATGAAAAGCATTCATTTAGGTGTAATTTATCATTATTTAAAGTCTTCACTAAACCTAGATTTCCACTGTATTCTATATTAAGATGCTTAAACATATCAGATACTTTTTTGAGAGCTTTGAGCTTCCAATAAGATTTGTAGTTAGCTTCTGTTTTGAGAAAAACAACGTCACTTAACAGAGGAAGACCCAATTCAAGAGAATAGTTCAAAGAAGAACCTTTGTGCACATTAGATCCCATTTTTATTGTGGAGAAAGCTGATGTAGCATAGCGGATGGAGTGCTTTGTGGTAGGAAGAAAATCTTCGAGATTTCTGTATAAGGGTAAAGTGACATAATTTCTACGATAGGCTGATTCAAAACTAAGACTATACTTTTCTTATTCATTTTTATTATCAATATTGGTATAAATAATTTAGCATGAATCCTTAGTTTCAGAACAAGATTAATCTAACAAAGTTGATGAATGGGAAATCTAAGCCAAAAAATTATCTTCTGCTTTACTCTTTAAGAAATTGTAAGGAACATTCCATTAAATATTATAGTAGCTTCTTTTTGATTTATTGAGTGCTTTATTGTATTCAAAAGTTAGCTTATCAAATAATCCTAATACATTTCTGAATCCTAATTTAGAAGTCATCGAAGCCTATCCGAATCTATCAAATTAGTGAGAAATGTTAGCAAAATAGAAAGAAGAAGGTTTAAAGCGATATTATACAAGAACAGAATCTTTCTTAGAGCCAGGAAGGAGCTCGACTTCAACTTGCTTATACATTCCGCTCTACTCGAAGCGCTTTAAACTATTTATAATATTTTAAAATAAATGTAGCATAGTAGGACTCTATTTAACTAAATCAATAGTAATTTCATCAATCATCTTAGGCGAAACTCTTTTATCATTTAAATAATTAACTTCGACCTCGTCTATTTTTGTAAAGGCTTTCATATTTTTTCTAACCATTTCACTTTCAAAAATTTTAACATTTTTTTCTAAATCTTCATAATTCATTTTTCAATAATTTGATCTAATGGATAAATAACTATTTATATTTCTATATATTTAACTAACTAATTAAATATTTGCTAACTCTAATATATTTATTTATACTTGATGAACTTTAAAATATCCTAATCTAAACACTGAATGGAGTGAGGATTAATTTTTTAAGCTCTATTTAAACTTAATTTAATGTAATGCTTGCTTAAGATAACTGATAAAGTGCGGCGTATCTTTATTTATTATATCTTTTACGATAAGATTGATTTATTTAAAATTAAATAAGTGAATAGAAAAGAAATATAGTGTTTTTTTTTACTATTTATTTATTTTTAGAAAATTAGATTTTTCTATAGAATTCTAAAAAGTGAATTTAGTTCATTAAAATTAAAATGGATTAAAGATACATACATCTTAAATTTGATGAATTTGGCTGAGCTATTTGAAATCTCATATCAAATAAATACAATTTTAAGTAAAGAGAGAGAAATATATATTTTATGCTAATATAAATAAATAATGTTATTATTGAATATGTACATTTATTTTAATTTATAATCATTTATCTAAAAGGACTCTATATCCATACCAATTTTATGGGGCTTTGAAATTAAATTTTTGCATGTATTTAGTTAGTGTTGATATTGGCCCGTCTTAGAAAGTGTCATCTGCTCCAGATCTGTATAGGGTCTCTTTCAATATCATCTAATCATTAAAAAATAATTATGAATTTTAAATAAAATAAAAAATAATCATGAAAGTAAATAAATAAATAAATAAATAAATAAATAAATAAATAAATAAATACTTATGCTTCTTCAAATAAGGCTTTTGCTGTCTCCCAATCTCCATTTAAATATTCTTGCAGACCATCATGGTATGTACTTCTAAATTCCTATTAATTAAAATTTTGGTGTAAAATACTTATTTAGATAGGAAATTAATTAATTAATTAATTAATTAATTACATCAGTATAATTTTTTCTCATTGTCGCTATATCAACATCTGTATCTATAATTTAACTTATGCTAGCTTAACCTTACAAAATTTTTTTATATCTATCAGTTCTACGTTTTCTAGAGATGAATTTGAGGACTTTCTTATTAACTTTATTATTATCTTGTAATCTTTTTTAAACAAACTTGTTTTCTGTTAGTAATGTAGGGTCAACATCACAAGTATATAAATCCATAGGCTACTTAGAACCTTTGACTGTAACTCTGTCTACATGTCTAAGTGCATTTTACATTTTATTACTCAAAAGTCTATAGAGAGCTCCAGATAATAAAAAATATAAGCCATATTATTTGGTAGCGTTTTCTAAACGAGAAGCCATATTAACATTTGGACTGAGATAAGAAGCATCAATTTTAAAATTTGAACCAATAGCACCCTAATAAATAAGTTATGAATTTAATATGATAAAAATAATTAATAAATTAATTTTAAGTTTTAGATTTATTTATTTATTTACCTCTATACCCCATCCAACATGAAGTCCAAACCCAAGACGAAAAGTAAAGTTTTTCATTACTTTTTAAAGTGGCTTCAAATGTTATTGCTTTTATTGAAAATAAGTTCTAATTTATGAATATTTTTAATTAGAATATTTTAAATTACTTTAAAGCTAGAAGTTAGTGATAATAATCTAGCATTAGCAATAGCTTTTAGAAACGCAACGACTGGTAAATCAGATAGATTCTAGACTAGTGGTAGATTTTTTAACTTAACTTCATCACTATTGTCTAAAAATAATTGTGATTCATCTTCTGTATACTTCCAAACTAATAAAAAGCAATCACCTAAATTTTTATTAATTGCCCCATGAAAACTGTCACAGCAAACATGAACTAGCTCAGCAACTTCGTTTGCAAATAGCATAACCTTTTCTTAAAGAATTTCGGTAGCATCTGAGAAATTTTTAATTGAGCAAAAACCAAATATGGCCATAATTTTTTTACCAGGAATCATGGGATCTATATTACCACCTTTTATTTTGAAGATTTAAGTATTTTTAATAAAATTTTTTGCCAAAATGAATAAAAATCATACCAATTTGCATATTTTTTGTAATAATTTTAGAACCAGCCTCTCCAAATCCTATAGCCAAAAGAGCTCCAATTTTCATGATTGTTGACTCCAGTAGATATGTTTCATCACTTTTCTATTAATCATTGATTTTTACTTTATTTTTCTTGAGTTCTTATTCTGCCATAGCCTTTTTTAAAAGTGAAAAAACGTGTAATAAATAAGTTAACTAATTAGTTAATTAAACAGAAATTTTGAAATACTTTTTCTTCAGAAATTTTAGCTGCATCCAAGGGGTTATCTGCAATCAGCTTTATAGTTTCAAGCATTCTTTCAATAGGTGAAACAACTAACTTATTTATATCTTTTACAAAAGTAATAGTAGCATAAGCTAATATAATTAAGATAAATGTAGTTTATCCTATAGAAAGATATGAACTTAGGTCTTAGTCTATCTTGGTGATATACTAAGTTTCGAAATAAGCAAAACCTGTTTGCTAATTTGAATTTGAACTATATGTGGCATATTCATAATCTCTCAAATCATGGTAGTTAGTATTTACAGTGAAATTAGCATTTGGAAAGTAAGTAGAATTTTCACTTATTATTGATTTAAGAGGATATCTATGTACATTATCTGTAGCATCATAAAAAACACCCATTAATACTTAAACGTATAAATCATCTATTGCCTTTTATCTACTAACATTGTAATCGCTTACTACATAATTTAAGTAAGTTATGTATCCGTAGTCAGGGTCCTTTATTTAAAAAATTTAAAATAAAAAACAAACTTTTTTAACTTTTTTTGAAAAGACCAACAAGCTTAATTGAAATTAATTTCTTTAAATATTTGTTAATAATCGGATACAGGTTTGCATCCATCAAAAATCAAATTTTTTTAACTGATAGGTTGGCATAAATAATTTTTGAAATTTATTAAAATATGGAAGATTTTTTCAGTAACATCTTTTAAAAAAAATGAAGGAATTCTTATTACAAATTAGAGGAGAAAATTAACAATAAATTTATATTACAACGTAAAAAGAGCTATCAAAGAAAGGAATGGTTATAACCAGCACAAATATCAGTATAATCACTCTAGTTGTTGTAATGTCAGCTAATTGCTTTCCTATCTTGCTTTCTTAATCCTTAATTTATAAAATTTGTTGCATTTTTTAGGTAACTAAATAAGTATTTATTAATTTACTTATGACTTATTTTTGGATTGCTATTTTTACTTAGAACCTTATAGGGGAGTTTATTCGTCATCAAACCCAAAGGAAGCTTGCGAAGTAATTGACATCTTAGACTTTTAATTGCTGTATAAATCTGAAGATCTATTTTTGTAAACTTCATAAGCTGGATTCAAAAAGGAAATTTGCTTAGGGTTTTATACTATATTTACTTTAGATGTTGTAGCTGTAATTGGTTGATTATTATTTTTAGCAATACTATAAAATGCGCTCTACTTTACACTATCTCTCTTATTACCTTAATTCTAAGCATTTTACTAGGTATCATGAGAATTTGCTGAATTGTGGCTGACATGAGTCATTACTGATTTTCTCTCTTATGGTTTTTGTTTGTAAGGGCTATTCATAGTAACTACTTGCTAATTCTAAATAGTAAATGAATTTTTTTCAGAAAAATTAGCAGAGTCAAAATTTAATCCACTCCCATATATTTTAGATTTTTTAGCAACATTAATCTACTATTAGCTACTCACACAATTGTTTAGGAATGATTGCAAAGAGTTTCTATGTTGAGATGAGTCTTTCATATCAAAAGATTTTCTTCTGTAAAAATTTAAGAGTACGGAATTGCTTTTTGATTAACAATTAAACATATAAGTTGAAAATTTTTAATAATATAGAAATGTTAAAGCAGATTGCTAAATTAAAACTAGAATTTAAATTTGTTATTTAATTAAATAGAGAATATATTCTAATTGTGATATTTATTTGATTTTTTTTTTGTATAGTTAGTTAGCTTAATTAGATGAAATTTTGTACTGAAAAAAAATATTAATTCAGATATTACTTATTATTATTCGTTTTTTCAAAAGAATTCATTCTTTTTGGTATGCTCTGTTCCTGTATTTGTTAATTGTTATCTTTTATCTTGAGCTAGAAATCAGATTGATTTAGTCCAAAAGATTAATTTTATTTATCTATAATAACATCCAGATTTTGTTGAGACTATGGTTTACTAGCTTTACCATCTTTCACAGATCCCTCAGATTTATTTTCATCATCATCTTATTCTTTTATATCGTACTTTTAGTTAAGTTCTTCGTAAGCTTATTGGTACAATTTTTATATTTTAGTTAGCCTCAATAGCCTAATAAATCTAACTATTTTTAGTGCTCTGGTAGCAATTCTAGATACTCTGCTAGCTCTAGAGTTTAAATAAAAGAATAAAGCTTAATATTTAACTTATTTCTTATGCATTAATAAATAAAAATTTTTACTTAAGAACAGTCACATTAGAATTGCTAATAGTGAAGCCAAATAACGCCTTAGAAAGGAAATCAATATCAAATAAAAGTGAAATACTTGATAGAAGATCCATCCAAAATATGAATGATAAAAAATAACCTTTCCTGCAGATTGATTACAAAATGATTTCCAAAAAAAAGAAAATCAAAACAAATAATTCAGTAATTTAAAATCCCATATCTCCTTGCTTATTATTTTATATTTTATAAAGTTATTACTTATATTTGATTAGTAGAAAAATAAACAGCTAATATAAATAAATGGATGATTACTGCAGTAGTCGAAACTTGTCTAATATCTTCACAATACAATGAAAATATAGTAAAAAGAGTCATCATATGTTGGTAATATTTATTGTCAAGATAATTAACTCCTATTTCCTTTATTATTAATTGTATTTTAATGTTACTTTTTTAATTTATTTTTTAACTAATTAATTGCCCAACTTTGTCTTGAAGATAGTTAGTCAATTAATCAATTAATTAATTATTTAATCTATCAATTGACTAAATATTGGAATATCACTAATAAATGCGTTTTGACTGTCTTATAAATTATAAATAAACTTAATACTTAAAAAGTCATACACATTTTTAGATTCAAGTTAAAATCTTTTTTATAAAAATGTTTACCTGAAATTGCTAAAATTTAACCTTTAACCTATATTTTAAACTGTTTTTCTCCATTTCTTCATTCTCAATTATCTTTTAATTCAGAAGACTGATTAGATTTTAAGAGTTTATTTATTTTGAATTTCTTTTTCCTTATATTTCCTAGTTACTTTTTTACCCATTCCCATTTTAATTTTTATCATTATTCTTTATATTCCTTACTGAGTTATCAATTGCTTAATTGTTCTATCCTTGGTTCTTTTTTCTTTCAAGTTCTTCCTTTAATTTCTACTTTTTTTCAAGCAAATTTTTTTACTTACTTAGTGCTTTTAAGCTTAAACCTTATGGAGTACTTGAAGTAGCTTACGAAAACCCATGAGTCTAAGCTTTTTCTATTGTTTGGTTTCTCGCTATTTAGCATAATTTGAAAAAAAAAATGAAAAATAACATAAATAATATTGAAGTATCATTTAGTCAATTCACTTTTAAGGTGATAAAAAATTACATTATTAAGTTTGAGAGCGTTGCTAAGAGTTCTCATCCCTTTCTTTTGAAAAGGATTCCTTTAAAACAATATTAATTTAATTTGCTTAGGTGATGCTTGAATTTAGCATAGTGATTGCAGGTAGCGAGCTTTGTATTTTAATGTCTTAGCTTCCTATTTGGTATAGAGATTTATATTCTCTTTTTCACTTTTATATAGACTTAATACCTACTTGCTTATTATTGCTTATATTATTATTATATATTTAAATAATTTATGTCAATATAACATTAAAAAAAAATTAGCGAATCAATAATTAATTATTTTGCACTTCTATTTGGTAAAACTTTATAGTTTTTGGTTTATGTTACTTTAATTTATTTATTTTTTTTTATTTTTTAGCAATCAAATGCATTCATAATGCAAATATGCACTAACTGACCAAAGAAATTTAATACTAAATAAAAATTTTAACTTGAAATTAGCCAGTTTGTATATTTTGAATTAACTATTTATACCATTTTTTAACATGCTGAATGAACTACAGTTAAATTATGTTTTTTTTTCTGTAAAATTTTGACCATCTTTATTTTTTTAATTCAGAATATATTAAAGTAAGCAAATTATTTAGACCATTAATATATTTTGTTTAGAAATATTAATCTTTAAATACTTTTAAAACAAATATTCACCTAATTAGATCTTTTAGTAAAATATTTCAAAAAAATTATTGAAATATAAACATTCAGATTAAACTGTTAATAAAAATACATTCAAATAATTTTTATTATTTTAAATAAGATAAAAATAAGTATTTTACACAAAAAATTCGATTATTTTTAATAATATATATTTATTTAATTGAATTTATTTTTAAGTAGATTTATTGTAGAATCTAAGAAAGCTTAATGTTATAAGTTTTTAATTTATTTTATTTAAAATCAAATAAAGTACATTTATTGTAAATTTGAAAAAATATAAATGCAATATGATTTAATTCTAACAATAAATATAAATAAATTTTTTAACTAAAACTCATATATTGTTAAAAAGTGTCAATTAAATAATATCAATTAATCAAGAATTTAGTTCACTAAAGCTGCAAATGAAAATAATAAAATTGACATCTTGAGTTAAAAATTAAATATTTTTATTTAAAAAGAAATTTTTAATTCTTTTGATTGATATTACTTAAATAAATAATTATCAATAAAATGTTTTTATTTTAATTTTAGCATGTTATTTCTTTCTAACTTTCAATCATATTATAAATTACATATTTTTTTATTAATTTAAAGAATAAAATAATTAATAATTTATTTTTCTTTAATTGCAGCAAATATTCTAAAATAATTCAAATAATATATAGCTTTTTGCTGAAATTAAAATTATCTATCATTTTTTATTTTCAATTTCTAACAAATCTAGTTAAGAAGTTGATTTTTTTTAAATTTCGAAATTGAAAAACTTATTTGTGTCACAATTCAATTAAAAAAATACAAATTGCAAGTAGAATAAAATAATTCAAATGTAAAAAATTAGTTTTCAAATTTTGCGTTAATCAGAAATTTTTAAATCTAATTTTACAAATTTATTTATCATTGAAACAAACATTTTTTGATATTAATTTTAATTTATAAATTATTTAAACTTATTATTTTACTATTATATCATTTGATACTTCGAAAATTTTCATGATTTTAAAAACTTCAATAAAAATTAGTTTACTCATGTAAAAAATTAATAAATTTAAATGGCCTCTTAATTTTTTTCTAGATACATAAATAAAATTATTAGATTTAGTATCTCAATATTACAACTTTATAATTTGATTTTAAAGATATAAATTTATCAAGAATAAATTTAATTTTTAGTATTTTACATTTTACTACCTATTAAGCCAATTTTAGTTTTTAAAATTCTTCATTATTTATTTCGTATATATTAATCTATTAATATTTTGAACAGTACAAAGAAGCATTTTTATTTAATTAATTATCTTGAACGAATGACTTAAAGTAATTAGATTTGAAATGATTTAATATTTTTGTATTTTTTGTTCAGTCTAGAAAAGTATTTTTGATTTTAATTAGATTTTAAATTAACAAATCAAGTAAATATCTCCCTTTATTTATTAAAAAATTATAAAAAATAAAGAAGCTTTGTTTAAAATTAAAAATTGAATATATTTTCTATTCTAAATTAATTAATATAAAGTACAGCTAAAAAGTAAAAAATGGTTGTAAATTAAAATTAAAAATTTGATTACACAAATCAATTAAAATTACAATTGGATTTTACTTAAACCACTTTACATTTCCTATAATATTTAATTTAAAGATTTGAACCTTGAATTGATTCCATTTGTTCTTTATAAGATCAAAATGGAACTCTCAATATTAGATAAATGCAATTTAATCCTATAATTTTAAATTACTTCTAATGATTAAATTTTATTTTTTGGATAAAAAAACTAATTTAAATATATTTGGTCTAAGAGGCTTTACATACATGTTTTATTTTTAAATTTATTTTATTTTATTTTCCAAAATTTTAATTTCCTTCCTTACCCGTACCAATTTACTTATTTATTTTATGCAATAATTTTTTTTTTTTTTGATTTTTCTATATTAAATTAAATTTTTTAAATTAGATTAATTAATTTTCTACTACAATTAAACCTTTATAAATAAATAATTATATGTTGATGTAACAGCACTTTTCAAACAACTAATAAATTCACCTGAAATATTTATTTTTAAAAGATAGGGTACTCATCAAATGCATGAGGGTACACAAATGATATTTTTTAAAAATAATTTAAACATTATAAATGATACAAAGAGTGAAAAAAATATTATTTGTATTGCTCGAAGGTAGGATTGTGTTTCTTTTTAACTTTTCAATTTCATGAGAACGTATTTTAAATGACTTATGTTAAGCAATATTTAATTAAGATTTTGAGATGTCTATTTTATATGTAATTTTTGGATGCATAACAATTTAAAGTAATACGTATCTCTTGAAATTAATATCAACCGAAGCAATAAGGGAATTTACACTATTTGAATAATTTATTCACTTAAACTCCTTTAGAACTATTTTACAGTGTTTATAAGGTTTGGCTCTAATATAATTTTTGATAGTTATTACTATCATTTCAACTACATCACTTAAGTACTTAGCGCTATTTTGTGAGTTTTGTTTGCTATCCAATTCGAAAAAAAATTATCTAGACTAATGATGCGACCGTTATTCGTTATTGCAAATTAATTTTAATTTTATTTAATTTTTACATGAAATTTTTTTTCAAAATTCTAAAGGCTGTATATTTGTTTTGAAATCAAATGGTTCTTTTTCATGAAAATATTCTTGAAAATGAAATACTTAATCACAAAACAAAGTTTATCAGAATACAAGAACTGAGAATACTTACTTTGAATTTATTAAAAATAAAAAATTTTACTTGAATCTAATGAGTCATGTAGATTTTAATCAAATTAAAAAATTTTTGCTTTAGTTATATTTATGTTATTTAAACCTGATCATTACTTCTATCATCTCGTGAATTCTCAATATGGAGTAAATGTTTTTTTTTAAATTCATTACTCGAGTTATTTAATTTGAGAATTAAGGATCATAGTTAATTGTGCCATCCTGAAGCTATTTGTGTTATTGTACTATGTTTATATGAAAAATGCGTTAATTTTGGACAGTTTCTTTTGCAGGTTGTTGGTAGAAGTTAAATTTAAAAACCTTCTTCTTTTGTAATTTAAAACAACCTATTTAAATACCCAAAATTATTACAATTTGTTACTTTTTGATTAGCCACTTCCCAAAGTATCTTTGAATTTAAATTAATGTAAAGAGAGCAATAATTCTTTTAATAAGAATTTTTGAAAAGAGTAAATTTAACATTTAATAAATTCTTTGATCAATCAATCAATGAATGGCACTGTCTTCTTTTTCAAAATTATTGATATCTAAAAAATTTTAATAGAAAAATTAAAAAAATGGTCAGAGTCTCATACGAAGGTGCTTCTATCTAATAAAAGGCCAACATTCTAATTTTTTTCACTCTTTTGTAGGTGTATCTTTCAAATATGACTTTTCTTCTACAAGCCTTAATCTAATAAATAATCTTAAATTTAAAAGAGACTCACAAATTTGACTGGAATCAAATAAATTTATTTTTAATTTAAATATGAATTCTATCAAACAAAGACAAGAACTTATTTAAATAAGGGCATTTTTATTATATCTAAAAATTAATAATATTAAATAATACTTTGCGATTTTTATTTACCATTTGATCTACTATGTAGCATAGTAATATAAGGTTATCTGCATTACAAATTTTACAGATATTTTGTACTAACTAATATGTTTTGCAGCGATTTTTCTAATGTCAAAAAGCGGGAAAGTATTGTCAAGGTATTGGGTTATTAAGTTTTTATTGTTGATTAATTAATCTTAGTAGATATCGAAATACGAAAGTAAAAATGAAACAGCGTGAGTTTCTCTATCTTTTATTTTATTTGGCTCTGTTTGGCAAGAAGATTCTTGTGATTTCAAATTAAAAAGAATTAAATAATCCAAAGTGATTAATTCCATCGAAATATTTTGTATCTTCTCAAAGAAATAAAAATCTAGCTTAACAAAAATCCTAAAATAGGAATTTTATATGTGATAAGACAGAGAAGGTAATTTGCTTTTAAATTAATTATGAGAGAGACAAAGCCTTTCTAAATTATGAAAGCAGAAAAAAAAAATTACATCATGTAGAAAAACAAGATAGTTACAGAAGAATATTCTTTTAAAAAATTTTTAGTTGGATATTTGAATATTTAATATTTGTCATCATAAAGTAATCATAATAATCACAATAATCTTATATAGAGTGTTGTCTGACGTATTTTTAAAGTAGCAGTAATTAGAAGTAACAATAAATAGTATACAGATAGATAGATTGATTGATAAATATACAAAAATGAAGTGAAATTGTGTAAAATAAAATTATTTGATATTTACAGGTTATGTGTTTATTATAATTTGATATGCAGAGTAATTAATTAAAATGGAGGGTTGTGTATTTTTACAATTGTAAAAGAGTGAGAAGGTTAAGAAGGTACTAGCTTAGGTGGAATTTGGAAAAGAGATTGTCATCCATTTCCTTTTTGCGCTTAATATATTTCAATTAGTTTGTTTTGTAAGGTGTTTGATTACTACTTTTTATTTGATAGGAGTATCTTTGTGTTTTCAATCGTTTTTGATGAGATAGATATATTCATCAATTAATTTGCAAAAGTTAATGGGTTTAGATTAATATCTCTTTTTTCCTTCCAATCGCTAGAAAGATGGTGTTGGTTATATAATTTAGCAACAAATAATTCACATTAGATAAGTAAGTGATAGAATAAATTTTGTAGCAATTATTATTCAAGAAGAGTCAGATCTTGAATATTTCATTAAGTTATCAAAAGTAACCAAGTAGGATTTTGATTTATTTGCTTCTCTGGCAGCTATAATAATATTTTTCCAGAGCTATGCCAACTGAGGAGAGGCGAAACGGAAAGTGAATGAGAATTTTTCATTTTTTGAAACTTTCTTTTCTCTGCGGACTATAGGTCCTTCACCAATAACGCGGATCACGTTTTGTTTTTCATTTGTGAGGATAACATCAGCAATATCCTTTATTAAAATACGGGCTTTAGGTTTGTGTTTAAGAGTGTTAACTTTTTTATTTGAGTATATTTATACTTATTGATAGTAGCATAAGTATTCTTAGTCAAGAGCCAAGACACGCTTGTTATACATTAAGCCAGTCTGAGAGAGCTTCTCAACAGGGCTGCAGTATTAGAAGTCGTCGTCTTCTTCTTGAATGGTTTCAAGCTCATCACAGCTCAAACTCTAAGGAATTTCTTGTTGCTTGTAAGGCAAGTATTATTCCCATTATTCTTCGTGTTATTAGATCATAGCAAAAACTTATATTTGTTAGCTTAGCATTTTCGTATAGAAGTGAATTAAAGATGGTGATATTGTATTGTATTATGAGGTGACTTTGATAGTATATTTGGATTTTTTTACCCTTAGTAGGATTATGATAATCAAGCAGACTTATATGTATATTTATGTATTGTTTAGATAATAGTTTGCTGAGTGATTTATATATTTATTTATATATATTGATTGATGTGTGTTTTTTAAAGAAATTTAATTTTAGTTAATTTTTTTTGTACTATTTAATTATCAAGTGAATATAACTATTGGTTTCTTAAATATATATTTTCAATTCAATGTAAAAAATTATTGAAAAGTTAAACCTAGGGGGTCAGCAACTCTAAAATCAGATTATATTTTGATAGTGGGAAATAATTGTTCTAATGAAATACACGATCAAAAAATAATATCTATCATAATTAATTAATTAATCGATCTTTTTTACATAAGGCGTCAATTGTTAATCTTTTTACATATGAAATCAGTTTATGTAAAGTTGCATGAGGGTCCATCTATATATCTATCTATGTATCTATCATTAAACAAATAAACTAAAATTTCATAGTAAATTATCTATTAATCTATTTTTTTTTTTGCTCAATATTTCAATTAATTTACAAAAGTAATAACCAAATCATAGAATACTTTGATATTTGTGATGACTTATTATTATTCAAAACAGCAAGATACCACAGAAATAGATTCAAAACCAAAACTATTTCAAAAAGCTCAACAATTTTAAATATTTATTCTACTCTAAAAAATATAATTTAAAACTTGGTATAACCAACCTATTTTTTTTTTTCAATTATGAGTAAATATACCCATAATTATAAGATAGACTGAAGATAGAAAGAGAGTAAGTATTGATATTTTATAATTATCATTCTAAAGTGTGCTCACCGCATAATATTTATGGAATACTATCAAGTAATTTCTCTAATAATTCCTTGAAACATTTTCTATAAATTTAGCTTAAAATAATGTTAATCTAATTTTATATTTCAAATAATAAAAAATAGTTATTTATTAATTACCAAATTTTGTTATCCACACATCAAATTTGTCAAATGCTAATATATTTACAAGTAACATGACACTCTCACTATAAATTAATTAAAGAATGAAAGCAACCAAGCGAGCAAATAACCAAATAAATTAATGTTATCCCTATCGATCTATCGATAGGCATAGTATACAACTAAAATCTGTTTTACACCAAAACTCATTTAGTTTTAATTATTATTTTTTGATAATACAGTAATAGTTGACACATAAATAAATAAAAACATTCATTCTTATATACATATTAATTAATATAGAATAATTAATTTCAAATGATGTTATACTTGAACTAATTTTTACAGACATTATAGCAGATCTTAATTTTTGTCAGACTAGCTATAGTAAGAAAAGTTAAACCAGTTAATTAATAGCTTTGAGTTATCAACAGGATATTATTTAATTTGTTAAAAAACTTCCTCAAATATTATAAAATCCTGCTAATATTTTTTTAAGCTAATTAATTTTAGTAGTTTTTTGAATTTTTTACTTAAATAAATAATTATTTTGTTTTTTAGTTAGCTTTTAAGTTGATCAGAGTAATCTTGAAATACGAAATTAAATATAAGAACGAATGCTTCTTAAGATTTGTCATGTTGCTTTCACATGTAGTAAAAACTGAGTTTTAATGAAATCAATTAAAATAATATTTGTATTAATATTTGCCCATTCATCTAAATAGTTTTTATGGTAATTAAAGAGGCTATATTATGAATGGTAAAATTTAATACATGGAATTTAAATTATTAGTATAAAGCATTTAATAATTTAATACTTCATAGAATATTACATGCATTCAAATGAATTATTTTTTATTACCTCAAACTGTCTTTGTAAATGTAAGCGGCTCTCGCTATGGGAAAATTCTTACATAATTCAGAAAATGTTCTTCTAGCAAATTCAATATCTGCTAATAGAAAAGGTTTAATAAAAATTTTAATTTGTTTGGACATAATTAATTGTTTGCAAAAAAAGCGTATGGTAAATTTTTATCTGAAATTAACATGTCAATCTTATTCCATATTCATATTAAGTGTTACATATTTTTTTTAAAACAACTTAAAGACCATTAAAAAATTTTATTCCAAGCAACCATTTTGCAAATTATGGGTAAATATTTATAGGGGTTTTAATTTTGATTTTTAGAGTAGACAAATTTTCATCAAATAATTAGCAAGTAGTAATCCCCAAATTAATTTATTTAGCATCTATGATCTAATTTGAATTGGCTTGAAAGAGATTTAGCTGTAAATTCATACAAAAAATTCACTAATTTTCGAATTAATATTTGCAATTTAAATGATAAATTAGCAGAAAATAGTTTGAAAATTAACTAAGAAAGTCTAACTTTCTAACTAAATATTTTTCTATTTTAGTATTCATTTCAATTTAATTAAAAAATAAAAACAATATTTCTTTGTTAAGCAGCCTCAAAGTTGAGGCTAGCTCAATGTTTTTTACAATTAATACTAATTATTTTTTACAATTAAAAAAGACGTGCTTTTAACCTTATTCTAGAATTAAAAACCGATGAAAATTTAGAATTACTTCAAGCTTAGGTGGCTGCCAAAGCGATTCTTGCTAAAAAAAAACTAAAGTTTATATCAATAGTTTATTATAAATTTCTCAAAAATTTAAAGATGTGTTGCTGATTTTCTTATTAATTTTTAAAGTTATTGCATTTTTGGTAAACTAAAGTTAAAATTTTTTAAAATATTGAAAAACCTATCATTTTTTATAATTGCGTCAACAAATTTTATTTATTTGATGATCTCCTTAAGCTTCACTCTTTGTTGTTGAGAGTTATTTAATATATTTAATCTTAGAGCAATTTAAATAAATGAAGAATTTTATAAACTAAGTGTCCCAGTGTTGAATTAACAATCAAAATATAGTTAATCAGTAAAACTAAATAAAATAAAAATTGAAAAGGAGACTACTAGTTTAAAATTTTATTTTTCAATACATTTGTTTAGAAGTAGAAATATGACTGAATATTCAAGCCAAAAAATTTATCTTACAATTCGTTTGAAAGAGTTAAATCTATTCAAAATAGAAATATCTTAATTTTATACCCAGAAATATATTAACTCTATTTTTGATTCTTACCTGTTTGGGATAAAAGAATATTTTATTTACATTAAATAAAATAAAATTAGCCTTTCATATAAAAATTATAATAAATAAATAGCTTTCTCACTTCATAAAACTTTTACACATTTTTGTTCTAATCCAATAAAATATAAAAAACTACAAAAAAATGTTTGAATCTTATTTCTAATTAACAACCTTTATTAATTTGTTGAGCAAATAAATAAATAAATAAATATCAAGCAAGCAAGAGTTTTTTTTAGTTTGCTTTTTTTAAATTTTTGAATTTTATTTATTCACTTATTTTTAATTGAGATGATCATTTTAAGATTAATACTAAATAAGAATATCAATCAATTTTTTTATTGTCTGTGTTTTGTGTGAGTATTTTAGCGAATAGAAATAGTACCACTTTTAGTATCTTTCAAAATTCTATGCGGTTTTAAATTTTTTATTGTTAGACAGTCAGACTCATACATTATTATATTTTGTTGCAAAAAATATGTTGTAAAGCTGAAAAAAAATTTATTTCAGCTATAGAAAAATTCAAGAACAATTCAAGCTGTTTTTATTTTATGGAAAATATAAAATAAAAAATAAGAGGTAAATCTAGTCGAAATTTATCCTTTTTTTTAAAAGTGTGTTTTATTTGATCTACCCTGTACCTACCTACCTACTGGATCTATTTTGTTCTTTGTCTAATCTAATAAATTTTGTTAGCTTGTTTAAAAACATAAATAAAGATTTTCTTTTATTACAAAATTTGATTAAATTAAAACCATGCATTTAATATATCTAAAGAAGCTGATGGGTAAAATTTTCAAATTCTCATTACTATAGCAAGCAAAAGCTAAAAAATTTACTTTTATAACATGATAAACGTGAATAGTTTTTACACTTGATCAAGTATTTTTCTTTTTTTACCTAAATTAGTAAGCTACTACAGCTTTTATACTTACTAGAACTTAATACAATATATGCGTTCTGTAAAGTATTTGATTTGAAATAATATGTTAAGGAAGCTTTAAATCTTATTCAAAGATACTGATAAAATTTATGATTCATTACAAATGAAATTTGATAAGCTCCTTAAGCTTCAACTTAGAATAAGAAATCTTCGGTTTTGGTATTATATTTAATTCTTAAAAACATTCTAAAGTCTAAATTACATCTTTGCTTCTTTTTACACAAAAAGCTTACATCTTGAGAACATTCTTTGAAAAATAAATGAAAATTTTTGTTTCATATTTATGATTAGAAAAATTACTAAAGATATAAATTTACATATATCCATTCTATGTGAATAAATTTAAAATTTGTTTGTGTACTTGCTAATTATCTCATTATTTGATTTTTATTGGTGGGTAGTTTTTTCAAATCTCTTTTAAAGTTAAATCCATAACTAAAATAAGTTGGTATTTTTCGTTGTTTAGCTATGATAATTAATTTATGATATCATTGAAATGTTTTTATATAACTAATAAATTATGATTATACATTATATTTACAATAAACTTTTCTAGAACAATTTATGTGCTTTACAAAGTGTAGAGCTTATTTCGAAGCAAATAATTTGCTATTTAAATAGATTTTTATTTATTTACATCAAAGAGTTAGTTATTTACTACACATCTAATGACAAATTGTATTTAAATGATTGTAAAATTTTATCGAAATATAGTAACTAACTTTTAATTACTGTAAATAATATTTTAAAATGTCAGTATTTTGCGTATGAGTTGTGAATAAGATACGTTGAAATTTTAGCTGAATTACACTTTAGTATGTTAATTAAATAGTAATAGGCGTATAATGGTACTATATTAAACGAAATCATTCTGATCACAAATTTAATAATACTTGTTAAAATTTGTACCAAAATTTATTGTTTAATTTTCACTATTTGTGTAAAATTAATAGACTTTTGGCTCTATTTCTTTTGTAAAATAAAATTCAGCAAGTAAATTGTTTATCAAGTTAATAATCATAGTTATTGAGTAATAATTAACGAAATTATATTTTAATCTTTAATTATTTTATAAGGTTCAGTGTATGAATTAAAATTTTTTGAAATAGCAATTTAACCATTAAAATTGTATATTGCATTTTCCGAAAGGCTTTTATTAATGAAATTTCTATGCATAAAAAAAGAAATTTCATCAAAAGCAGATGTATTAAATGAAGTTTCCTTATTAAAGAAATTTATAGATTGCCTAACTCAAAGTTTTTTTTTAAGTCTAGTAAATGGATTTTTTAATAGTGTGATTTCAAGCAAAATTTATTGATTTCTGATTTAAACTGTATTTTTTTGTATCCACCAGAAATAGCTTTCTAAAATAATCTATTTTTAGAGAAACAAACATTATTATTTTATTATAATTATTAAAATTATAAAAATAACTTTATCAGTAATGATAAAAAAAACTTTTAATGCAATTACCCTATCTTGATTCACTCACTGATCGATCATTCATATATGAAAAATTGATCAGTCAAATTAAATTCGATTTGTTTTTTTCCCTAAAACTTATCCTTCTAAACAACTTGCTTCAATTTTTATTTTAAGAATATTCCCAACATTATTTATCATTTACAAAAATACATTTTAAAAGTTAGTGTTTTTATTAATTTATTTCAATAAATTAGTTAAAATATCTTTTTAAAAATTTAATTAACGATGTAATTCAGTTTATAGCCAAAGTAAACAAATATGAAATCAAAAACTTAGACAACTAAGATTCATGTAAAAAAAAATAGAACATTATAAAGATCATTTTTTTTAAAACAATTTGAATAGTTATTAAAAGAATGTAAACCGATCAAATAATGTAAAAGATTATTTAAATCTCTCTATGTAAGCTAAAAAAATTTTAGAAAATTTGATTTATCTAGTATGATTTTATATGACTAAAATCATGATAAATTCTAGATGTTATACTAGAACTTAAAGTACATCAATTAAATGATTAAATGGAGAAACTTTCATGATTAATAATAAATAATAAGTGTATTATCTATCCTATACTAGTTAAATGCAAGCAGATATTATTTGTAATATTCAATAGATTGAAGTTAAGTTACTTTTGAATTGTGTTTAGTATTTTTTTGAATTATAATTTTTTTAAAGAAATACTTGTATTTTCATAATTTCAAAACATAAAATAAAAAAAAATTGTTTATTTTAAATATGTTTTACCTACTCCTTATCTGTACATAAATTATCCAATTATTTGTCGAATTTTATTATATTACGATCATAATTTAATATACCAGTTTTAAAAATAGATTATAGAAATATTATTATTATTTTAATACAAAATATTATTATTTATTAAAGGTAATTAATTGACAGATATTTATTGACCTAATTTTCAGTCATCACTGAATATTTTATTGAAAACTTATTCTTTTTCCCTTAATAAACAAATTTGGAACATTCAATCAACTAAAAGAGTTTTAATAATGTCAAATAAAATAAATCTAAACATTTTGCAACCAATTTTTATTATTAAATTACCCCTTACTTGAGCTAAGTTATTAGATTTTACTGCTTGTCAAATTATTTAATTTATTTCAACGATATAGAATACAAGAAAAATAATTATTTTCATTTCACTTTTAATTTCATCTGATTAAAATATAAGGAAATTTTATTATCACTTACTAAAAATTATTATTTTTATTTATTTTTCGTTAATAATTATAGTTCAGTGTTAAAAGATATTTGGTTGTAATTGCTTAGCATAGTCAAATCTTATAATTATTTATGCATAAAGTCGAGTAGATACATTTTTAATTCAAAATATATTTTAATTAGATGGCCTGGTCTCATAATTTATTTTGATTTTGATTTGTTTTAGTAATTAAATTTGTAGCATTATTAACAAGTAATCATATATCTTTTCATATGAACTAAATATATTAATTTAATTTTAAAATCTCGAGTTTAAAAACCAAGACTATTTGGTATAAATAAACCTATTATAATTAAATTATTATTACTTTTTCCAATTAAAAGTTTTAAGCTACTCATTTTTGAAAATATTTTTTATTTTACTAATAATTTAAATTCTCTATTTTTATATAATTAAACTCAATATATCTATATTTGTTAAATCTAATCTTAAAAATATATAATATCTATTGAGGAATGTTTAATACAAATCTTAAGAATAAATAGATGTTATCCTTTTTAATAATTTAAATAAATAACTACAAAATTTTATAAATAACTTTATAAAATCTCACTAAATAATTTAAATTTCATATTAAATTTTATTTAGCATTGCAAAATAAAAGAAAATGAGTATCAATTGCAAAAGTTTATTTATTCTTTTTAATAATATACTTACTATTACCAATTATTTTTGAAATTTAGATTATTCTCAGTTTCATAATGGGATTCATAAAGAAATTACTTAATTTAATTAACAAGTAAGTTATAAGAAAATATTAAAATTTTGTTTAAATAATTTGAGATCAAATTTTTATTTTATTTTATTTATTGATATTTAATTTAATAAAATATGCCATAGATTCATTAGGATAAATTTTTTTATTTATTAATTTCTCCTATTAATTGTTAACAATAATCTTATTAATATTATGTACTGAAAAGATATCTATTAAAGTTTTATGAGTATTTTTTGCTGTCATTAATTAGGTTAGGCTTAAATTTTGCAAAATAAAGAGAAGTCTAAAATATTTATTTTGAAACATAAAAAAATCTAATTTATCAGAAGTTGATATCACAGGATGGATATACTTTAAATATATTAAATAAATAATTTTATATTATTAAATGGAAAGTTTTTTAATATAAATTTGATAAAATAAATAATTAATATTTTTGATTTTAATAAATTAATTAATTTAAAATTTTTGGTAGCAAATTTAATTATGTTTATAGGCAATAAAAAGATTTTAGCTTCCTTTGATCTTCAAGCATTATTCGTACTGCTTTTATTATCAGCATCTATATTTGAAATCGATTCGTCTTTCTAATAACTCTAGACGAAATCTTCCTGCAAAGACTCTAATAAAATTTGTTTAATTTAAAGAATATCATATTAAATAAAAAATTACTAGCAAATGGCAATTAATTATTCTATCTGAATCTCCTTCTTGGAGATAAAAGTATTGTCAATGGAATTAGAGATATATTATTGCATATTATAAAGATTGTATAGTATATAGACCTTTAATAAAATAGAGAAGGAATAAAGTTAAAAAAAATACTGATTGAGAAAAAAATAGTAAATTTTACTTAGAATAATTTGTGTTTTCTAGAATTTATATTTTGGAATCTTAGAAATGACTTTTTTCATAATCAAAGTATTTAAAGCATTAAATTCCATCAAAAACATCGACTGCTAATAGCAGATTAAATAAAGGTCTGCAAGTACATGCAATAGCTAACCAAACAATATATCTTGACATCTTTTATAATTATACATTTTGGAATAAATAAACAGTTTAAGATAAAATATAATAAACTATTTCAAAATTCAAATAAATGGCATTCTTTCACTTTATTTAAATGAAATAATTTTGTTTAATTTAAAAAAAATAAAAAAATAAATACCATATTTTTAAAGTCTTGATTTATTTCATATAAATTTTCTATTTTTTTTCGGATGATAAAAACTACAGATAAAATTTGAACGCAAATTAGTAGCACAGAAGCACTCACTGAAACATGTCTATAAATCATACGTATTTATTTAAAATATTATCTCAACAAAATACTTTATAAAATATTTAAAATACGTGAGTTTTGCATCATTTTCGATTATTAGAACAATTAAGCTAGCAATTTAAAAACAAAAACAACCGACACTAGTTAAATTAAAAAAATAAGAGATAAACTTAATCCATTTTTTTTCTAGAGTTACTGAGAGTACTCCGAACCTAATATTTAAAAAAATTGAGTTTAATTAAGCTCTTAAGTTTAAGCAATTTGCTTTTATTTTTATAGATTTTATAATATTTTACCAAACAAAAAATGAAAGAAAGAAGGCCAAAGAATAGCAAGATGATGAAAAAGTCTAAAATACAACATATAAAGTTATTTTATCTATTAAATCCTCTTAGTAATTTTATTCAGAACTGTATTTTATGCTACCCTATTATATTCTGCCTTGGTACTGATTTAAATATATCAATGATATAATATACCCTATAATTATGTTAAAATAGTAATTATACTTATGAAAGAAAGATGAGACTAAATTTAATCTTACATATAGGTGAAAGTAGAGCTACGCATTAAATTATTAATCTGAGCTTATAAGTCTATACTTTTTCTTCTTTTACGAATTTAACAGTTTTTACGATTTAATACAATATAATTATTCCATTTATTAAAAAAAAACCCATCTAAAAAAAACTAATAACGTATTCAGTATAATTAGAAATGTCAAAATCATCTATTATAGTAGATTCGCAAATCTAATGTTAGCAACTATTATCATTGATTTATTATTTACAATTCATTAAGTATCTCTTGTTATGCATGGATTAATTTTATGTCATGTTTATTCTTGTTTGCTTAACTTATTTAATTAATTTATTAATTTAAATTAAGTATTTATAAAAATCTAATTAGCACTAATTATAATATTCTTTTTATTGATTATTATTAATTAATAATGGTACTTTTTATTATCACTATTTGTCATAAAAGAAATTTTCTTTTAATATTAA
>JH720136.1:117832-132830 GCA_000231845.2 Tetrahymena malaccensis 436 | reverse complement strand
AGAATCAACGAGCTTTTAAAAAAATCTAAAAAATTTTAATAAAAAATAGAGTTTTATCATTCTTTCACTAAAATAAAATAATAGCAAATTACTGCAATAAACCCACAAGGATTAACTTTAGAATTAGAATAATATCTAGTCTCAATAGGATATTTAACTTCACAAGGAAAAATCATCCATATGACAAGTGACTTAGAAGAAATACTAAATATAAGTTTATGAATTTAATATTTTAAGTACATCCAATTCTATAATAAATTTATTCATTTTCTTCTATAAAATATTTGTTGCACTGTATCAAGCAAAAATAAAAATTTAAACAAATGTCAAGATTCTAATTTTGTAAAAATAAATATTAACCTAAGAAACAATCTATTATGTTCAATTAATAATTAATTTATAAAATATATATTGAGATCAAAATTTAATTGCTACTTTAAAAAAATAATAAATGATATAACAGAATAAATTTAACAATTTGGAAGATGTAATCAATTATTATTTAATTAATTTATCTTTTATTTTATTTTTATCATTAAAAAAGTTTTTAAACTCTTCACTTTAATCTCATACTAATATCCATCTTAATATCATGTAATTTATTTTATTTCATTAATTTTAAATCTTTATTATTTACAAATAGGTTTAATTTAATTTTTCAACAAATATTTTCA
This sequence comes from Tetrahymena malaccensis 436, assembly GCA_000231845.2. NCBI lineage: Eukaryota > Ciliophora > Oligohymenophorea > Hymenostomatida > Tetrahymenidae > Tetrahymena > Tetrahymena malaccensis. Next base: position 132,156 of record JH720136.1, on the reverse strand, counting down.
TCCTCAATTTGTTAAAATATTTATTTATATTAATTTATCTTAAATTTAAACAAATAAACTTTTTCTTTTACTATTTATGAGTTTCGTATAATATTTTAGACTCTTTTATCAATTTTCTCTTCTAATTAACTATATTTTTTTCTATATTTAAATAGGTACAGTGATATTTGTGCAAACGGTGCCTCAGATTTAGGTTCTGCTTTAGCAAAATGCACAAATCTCTTAAATTTGGCACTTTATCTAGAGTAAAAATAGTTTATTTGTTTTGAATTGTTATATTTTTTAAATTAAAATGAATGCTATTCTAAAAAACTCCTTTAATCTTATTTATTGCATTTTAATTATGTTGTTTTTAATTTAACTGATTTTTAATTTTCAACTTTTGTTTTTTTAATTATTAACTTCTTTTCATTTCATATTTTTTTTAAATAATTTTTACTTATAGCTAATTATATTATCTTCAATATTTAAAAAGTGATAATTAAATTAGTGTAAGTGGTGCCATAAGCTTAGGTTTTGCTTTATCAAGCTGCACTAATCTCTAAAATTTGTATCTTTATTTAAGGTAAATATTTTTTTTTTCTTTTGGATATTTTTTAATTTACTTTCTTGATATTTTTAATTATTTTTTTAACTAAATTCATTTTTTATACCAAACATTTAATTTCATTTATTATTTATTCATTACTTATTTTGTCATGTTTATTCCTCCTTTTTCTTTCTAGCTGATTAAAAAATAAATTATATTTACTTAAATATTTAAAAAGTAGTAATCAAATAGGTGATGAAGGTATCTCAGGCTTATGTTCTGCATTAGTGAAATGTGTAAAACTCTCAAATTTAACACTTCATCTATAGTAAAAACAGTTTTTTTTCTATTGGCTTACATTCTTTTATAAAAAAATGAATAAAAAATAAAAATCTCTTTTTACTAATTAAACTTTTATTTGAATTATTTGTATTTTAATTGAGATTATTATATATTTCTTTATAAATAACTAACTAACTAATTAATCACTTAAATATTTAAAAAGCAGTAATTAAATTGGTGCAGTTGGTGCCTCAAGTTTAGGTTCTGCTTTTACAAACTTTACTAATCTCTCACACTTGTCTCTCGATTTACGGTAAAAATAATTTATTTCTTTTATCTTGTCATATTTTTCCCCCCATTTTTACTTGTAACTAACTTTCAAACTATTTATATCTTTTTCAATATTTAAATAGCAGTAATTAAATTGGTGTAAATGGTGTCTCAAGTTTAGTCTCTGCTCTAGCAAACTGCGCTAATCTCTCAAATTTAAATATTTTATTAGGGTAAAAACATTTTATTTAATCTTTTTAGCTTATATTATTCTTTTATAAAAAGTATATGAAAAACAAAACAAAAAAAATTCCTTTTATCTTGAAATTTATTTTCTTATTGATTATGATTATATCTTTTTTAAATTTAACTAAATATTTATATATAAATTTTTCTTTAATTATTTAATTAATTTCTAATATTATTTTCAAAGTTTTCTTTCTTTGTAACTAACAAACTAACAAAATAATAAGCAATAATCAAATTGGTAATGATGGTACCTTGAGTTTAGGCTCTGCTTTAGCAAACTTAGTTAATCTCTCAAATTTAACTCTTGATTTAAGGTAAAAACAGTATTCTTTTTTGATTTTTGATATTTTTAAATAAAAAGATGAATAAAAAATAAACTATAGAGGCACCGAGCGATTCCTTTCCAGAGGTATTTTTAAAGGTAAATCATACCAACAAATAAAAACAAATTATCAACTTTTACATAATTTATTAAATTAATTTCTAGTTATTTCATATTTTTTTCTTTATTCTTTTTTAATATTTAAAAAGTAGAAATTAAATTGGTTCAAAAAGTGTCTCATGTTTTATTTCTGGTTTAGTAAACAGCATAAATCTCTAAAATTTGACACTTTATTTAATGTAAAAACAGTTTATTTACTTTAGTTTGATATTTAAAAATATATTTTTTAATTTAAGCCATTTTTAGTTTTTAAATTTAACTTTCATTTATTGTTTTTGGTTTTTTTTTTATATCAAATTTTTTCTTAACTTTTCGCACTAATTTACTAACAAAGTATTTACATTTTCTACAATATTTAAATAGGAGTAATTAAATTGGTGATGAAGGTACCTCCAACTTAGGTATTGGCATCTCAAACTGTAAAAATCTCTCCAATTTAGTACTTGACTTAGGGTTAAAACAGCTCATTCTTTTGGCTTATAATATTTTAGAAAAAAAATGAAAGAGAAGCAAAAAAACTCTATATATTTTGCCTTTTTTGATTTATTTTGTTTTTGTTGCTTATTATTATTTCTTTTACTTGAGTTTTTGCCTTTAGTATTTATTAAAATTTCTTACTCTTTCATATTTTTTACTTTATATTTCCTTCTAATTTATAAAAAATGTAAACATATTTTCTTTCATTTTTAAAAAGCAGTAATTAAATTGGTGATGATGGTATCTCAGGCTTAGGTACTGCTTTAGCAAACTGCACTAATCTCTCGAATTTGAAACTTGATTTAAGGTAAAAACAGTTATCTCTTTTGAGTTTTGATATTTTTAATTCTGGATATGCTTTTTTTTAATTTAAGTCATTTTCAATTTTCAAAATTTTCTTTAATACTTTTAATTCCTTTTTTTAAAATCATATTTTTTTCTTCATGTTTCCTCCTTATATTCCTAATAAAGAAATAAAATTTTCTTCAATATCAAAAAAGCAGGAATTAAATTGGCGATGAAGGTACCTCATTCTTAACTTCTGCTTTAGCAAGCTGCAATAATCTTTAAAATTTGAAACTTAATCTAAAGTAAAAATAGTTACTTTTTTTTGGTTTATTAGTTTTCTAATAAAATCGGAAAAACAAAAAACTCTTAATATTTATTAGCTTTTTTATATGATATATTTTCTTTAGATTTGTATTCTGAATTTTTTAGTAATAATATAAAAATGATTATAAAATTATGAATATTTATTTCTGTATTTTTATTTTACTATTTTTAATAAATATTTATTCTAACTAAAATTTATTAATAGATTTAATAGTATTAATGAAACTCACAAATTGAAAATATTGAGCAAATACCTTAAAACTAAAAGATTAGTTGTCAAAAAAATATTTATTTGATAAAATACAAACAATAAATTTAGAATGATTAATTTTTTAACTTATATTTCAAATGTTAAAAAAACTTTTTATTTATATTTAGTATTTTGTATAAATAAATTATGTTTAAATAGGGAGTAATTTATTGATAAATTATTATTTGATTTAAGTAAAATAAATTTAAATATTAGTGCATAAGTTATTCTTAAATCTTTTCAAACTATGATGATGAATTGAACTCAAATATAGAAAGTTAATTAAATATTGAATTAAAAGCATACCATATATAAATTAATTATAAAAAGTGTAATCCATTTAAAGAAAATATAAAAAATTAATAAAAAATATATAATGGAAAAAAGGAAGTAAATTTACAATTTATTATTATACAATTTATTTCAAAAATATTTTAAAATAAAGTATATAATAAGATTAATAGAATAATACAAATTCCATATAAATTATTGCTAAAAATAGTGCACAGTAAATAAAAATTTAATCTTAACTGAACAAGATAAAGTTATTTTAATCTCTAGTATTCAGTACTAATTTTAAAAAATTAATTTATTCTAAATAGCAAATAATATTAATATTTTAATGTATCATTAACAATTATTCATTTATTTTTATACTCGAAAGTGTATTGAAGAATTGAATCGGATATTATACATGAGTGATTTACCTTTAAGAAAATAATTATAATTTAATATTTTTTTTTTAGTTTGCATATATATATATATATGATTGTATTTAAAATATATATATATTTTTTTTTAAAACAAAAAAGCAAAAAAATTTTCTAACAAAGTGCTATTGATATTAAAAATTTTAAAGATGGATATATGTCTATTTTGAATTGAAAATATAATGTAGATTATTATTAAAATTAAATATTTCAAATTAATTTATAAAATAAATTTAGATTAAAGTTTTATACTAAAATCATTAAGTAATTAACAAAAATATGTGATTCAGGCTAAGCAAATAAATATAAAACTGCTAAGTGTCGTTTTTATTATTATTAATATTCATAAATTGAGTGAAATTTAATAAAAGCAATTAATTTCACCAGATGAATTACTGTATAATTTTTATTTGTTTATTATATATTATACTTAGTTTTTCTTTTTCATTAATTATTGAATATCATTTAAAAAGAAAAAATAATGAAAAAATATCTCTAAATTTCTGATTAAGTATATTTAGGAATCATTTAAACATTTCAACAAATAAAAAAATGAATGAATTTTCTAAAAATGCATAATTAACACTTAAAAGTTATTGAAAAGGCTTGAGCTAAAAAATTTTACTTTTTACTTATAAACTAAATAAATATTATAGATCAAAAAGATTTATTAATAGATAATAATTAATTAGGATTTAATTAAAAAATATTAATTTCTTAGCAAGAAAAGTAATAGCAAATATCTTTGGTATAAGATAAAATGGAAGGCTTAAGTTTTAAGTTTGAATTAGTGAAACATTTTATAGATAGGAAAGCAATCTAGGAATAGATTCAGCTTCAAAATATCTAAACGATTCAAAAGACTCCTTAGATTAGTAATGATCATTAAAATTTAACTTTTGAGTATAAAAAGGATCATATAATTATAATTTATTCAATCTTCATTATAATCAACTAAAAATAAATCTTTTGCATCTTCACCTCAATATTCAATTTCCTAAGTCTATATATCAACCTAAGATTTAATACTCAAATTAATATATATATAAATATTATAAAATTCATTATCTTAATGGTGATCATTAAAAGTTAACTTTTGATTATTAATATGATGATCATATCATTATTTTCAATTTAATCATTATTATATCAACTAAAAAAATGAATATTTTTTTCTTAACCTTAAAGGAGAAAACCTTAATTCTAGATATGAATTTAAGATTTAATGTTTTTGATAAAATAAATATTACAAAATCTATTATAATTTGATTAATATATAGTATCTGATATAGTCGAGAAGTTTAAAGAGAGAGAAGAAAAGCTTACATATGCAATTATGAAAACAGAATTATCAGAAGATTTCTAAGATTTCAGATATTTAGCAAGAGGAAATTAAGGTTATGTCATATTAGCCAAAGAGAAACAAACAAATGTTCGTTTCGCGATTAAAGGATGTTTTGTAAGAGACGAAGAAGGAAAAGTCGAAGAAGAAGAAGATTTGAAAGACGCAAAAAAAGAGATAGAAATTTTATATTAATGTAGAGGTTCGCCTTATGTTTCGAATTTGATAAAATCTATTGATTTTGAAAAAAACCAGCTTATATACTTAGTTTTTACTGAATGCTAGGGTATTTATTTATTGCATTTATTTTAACGATCTTTTGATTCAAGTTAAATAATTATATAAAAGGAACTCTTTAAGAAGTAATAGATAGTACTTAAGACAAAAGATTAAATGAGATTTCTGCGATAAAGTATTCCAAAGATATTGCTGAAGGTCTTTTGCATATTCACAACAAAGGCTATTTAGTAAATGATCTCAAAATGGATAATATCTTAATTGATTATAATGGCAATGCTGTTGTTAGTAAAATTTAATTTTATTTACAGAAAATAGTCATAAAATCAATTAAATGACACCTAAATAGGTGATTTTGGCTTTGCATAAAAACTCAAAAAAAATTAAAGCTATGCTTATAACGAATATGTATATTTAATAATTTTAAAAATCTATTTACAAGTAATTTTAACTTATAGTAAGGGAACCTTTACTTTTAAGCTCCAGAGTGTGTTGATAGAGAAACTGTCAAACTATATGAAAATGAATATAAAATATAAGGTGTTGAAACATAAATGAACCCAAGCCAAAGAGTATAATAATGATAAATTCCTTAATTAAAATAATTAATATTCTAAAATTTAGAGTGAAGCTTGCTCATTTGGTAATAAATAAGCCTTTTTTTCTTTTTTTTTGTGATAAATATTATTTGACATAAATAAATAGGTTATTTGATTTATACTATGGTGTAAGGAAAGAAATAGGCTTTTAATTTTATCAATGAAAAGAATAAGCCTTTAGTATACGATAACAATTTTAGGTCATTTAAATATAGCAAATAACTTTAACAAATAATTGATGGCTTAACTAAATTTATACCTAAAGAAAGGTTGTCTATAAAATAGGCTTTAGAGCAACTAAAAGAAATACTTTCTGTTGAATTGAATTTAGATTAGAAATTCTAAATTTTGATAAGTGAATAAACTTAGAAATTATCATAAATTGAGCTTAATGAAATTGAATTTATTGAGACATTTGATAAAAAATACTACCCTATAGTGTAAGTTTAACTAAATATATTTAACTATTTTATTCTATGCTTTTTAACAGTAAAAATGAAGATAGTTTACTAAAGAAATTAGTATCTGAAAAAGATTTTAGTAAAGAATTATTAGAAAAACTAGAGCAACTTTATAGTCAAAACAAATCTTAAAAATAAGATTTTGAAAATTTTAAAAAAACTTAAAAGGTGAGAGAAAATCAAATATAAGAAATATAAACTCAAAAAAAGCTAAATAAATTTTTTTTTTTCTAAAAAGGTTACTTATGAAATAAATCTTTAGAAAAAAGAACAATAAATAATGGATTTATAAGGAAAATTATAAACCTAAGGTTAGGAATCTGAGGATCTCAAAATCCGTTTTCAAAAACTTCAAAATTTAAATTTATCTTTATAATAAAAACAGGATATTTTACAAGTCGATTTTTAGAAAAAAGATAATAACATTTTATTAAAAGAATAATAACTGAAAACTTAAATAAGTGAAAATGAATAATTAAAATAAAATTAAATTGGCTTAAAAAATTAAATTAATTGTTTTTTAGTAAGTTAGGATAGAGCACAGTAAGAAATTCAAGACTTAAAGGGTAAGATTAAGGAAATTTCGGATAGAGAACTTAAAAAAATTCAAGAGTTAGAAGAAAAAATAAAATATTTGGGTAAATTTATTATGAATATTAATAAGAAAAAAGTACTTACTATTTAATATTATCAGAAAAGGACAAAGCCTCATTTCAATAATAGATAATGAGTATTAAAAATATTTTAGAGAAAGATGTAAACTTTATTTATCTTAAATAGCTTAAGAACTCTAAAATAAAATCATTTCAGAAGAAAAAAGTATCACAGATAAATATTTGTTAAGGATTTTAACATTTTACAAATAATATAGAAAAAGATAGTGTAAACTAGATCTATTCTTATAAAATAGTTTTATACAAATTTATAAATATTAGCAGCAAGTAACTTTTAAAGTAATTAAATAAAAAGTTGAAAATACCTCTTAATTAACGTTAGCAAGTAAAATTATTGATAAAAAATGTTGATTTGATAAATAAATATGAAACTTTGAAAAATAGAAATCAGTAAAATTAAAGCTTTAGTAACATGAAAATAAACTTAACAATATTTTTAAAAATAGATGAGAGTAAATATAATTAAATTATATCATAAAATACTTATTTAAATTTTGCATTAAAATAGAATGTAAAGATAATTTCAGTGTTATAAATAAAATAAAAATGTGTTATTTTATTATGAATATAGTTAGTATCTTTTGAAAATATATCATAAATCAATCAAGTGGTTAATAAATTTTCTTACTAAAAATTATGTAAAGTAGAGCTCAATATTTTAAGAATCACTCAATTAATAAGAACCACTGATTTAACCTTTAAATAGTGTATGAAAAATATAGCATTTATAGATTAAAATTACTAATAAAATTCTCTATTTTTAAATAAGTGTGTAAAGATATTTATGAATACCTTTTACTAAAAGTCTTAGCTTAATTAAATTTATCCTAAAAAAGCAAGTATTCATTTTAAAATTTGTTGTAAAAAAGTGGTTAAAATTCTTTTATGATTTAAAATAGTGCGTATACTATACAGTTTAATTTAACCAAAAGGAGAGTATTTAAATATTTATAAAATAATAGAAAGTAATTAATTAGTTCTTACTTTGATAAAAACAGCTTAAATATTTTAATTATAAATAGTTCGTAATTTTAGCATACAAAATAAGTTCTAACCTCTTATTTAAATTAGAATGTAACATCTAAATAAATATTATTAATGAAATCTTGATAAAGTGATAACTTAAATAGAAAGTGATAATTTCTTAAAATGATGAAATAATATTTTAAATAATTCATTTTTAAAAAAGAAAGTAAATTTAAGATGTAAATTCTGGAATAAATTATTTCTTTTAAATAGTGTGTAATATTATAATTTAATGCCTAATTTATAATAAATATAACTTTATTTATCAAACTTAAAACTTAGGAAGTAAATTCAACATGCATAACTCAATTTAATCAATTTAATTATCAGAAAGTATTAAATTTATTTTATTTCATAAGAATTATCTCAAAACTTATTTTTTAGGCAGTAAAATTTATATGATTTTAGTAACATATCTTGTAAGCTAGTGTTCAACTTAAATAGTGTGTAATCAAATTTTTTGTTTATTTTTATTAAAATATTAAGGTTTGTTTTATTTATTTATTTACTAATAAATAGGCAGTAACAAATATTAATTCTAGATTATAATGAGATTTATTGAATCCTATTACTTACATAGAAAGTGAAATATTTACAATTATATTTACAGATTAAAGCTTTTCTTCTTAATATTAGTGTGTATTACTAAAAAGCCTTGCGAATAGTTAATTATAGTAATTATTATTGTTTAAAATAGGGAGTACACTTATTTAAAAAAAAATATTTAGTCATTAATAATATTATCTATCCAATAACAAGCATGTAATATAATTATTGAAATACCTAAATTTAAATTTATCTTAATAAAAGAATGTATTGTTCCAAATTTCACATCTTTTATAGACACTAAAATCATGATTTTAAAATAGTTTGTAATTAGCTTAAATAAAATTCTTCTCTAAGATAAGATTAATTATAAAATCCTATAAATAGTGTGTAATTTTTTATTTTTATTATTTTAGATTTCATTAAATTGTATTTTTTTAAAATAGGGAGTAAGAATTATATTTTATATGAATATGCTGAAATAAATTACTTCATCCTTAAAAATAAATTAGGCAGTAATAAATATTTTGAATTATTATTGATAAGAAGGTGTTAATATATAGTTTATTCTTAAAAATAGAAAGTAATAAATATTTTTAGATAAGAATATAATAAAATAAATAAATAAATTTATTCTTAAAAATAGTACGTAATAAATACTTTGAATTAATTTGATAAGAAGATACTCAAATAAATAAATAACTTTATTCTTAAAAATAGATCGTAAAATATTTTGAATTATTTTTGATATGAAGATGTTCAAATAAATTACTTTATTCTTTAAAATAAATTAGGTAGTAATAAATATTTTGAATTATTTATGTAAAGAAGATGCTGAGATAAATAAATAACTTTATTCTTAAAAATAGAAAGTGATAAACATTTTGAATTATTTTTGATAAGAAGATGCTAAATAAATTACTTTATTCTTTAAAACAAATTAGGGAGTAATAAATATTTTGAATTATTAATGTAAAGAAGATGCTGAGATAAATATCTTTTTTCTAAAAAATAGAAAGTCATAAACATTTTTAATTATTTTTGATAAGAAGATGCTAAATAAATTATTTTATTCTTAAAAATAGAAAGTAACAAATATTCAGAATTACTTTCGATATATAGATGCTGAAATAAATAAATTTATTCTTAAAAATAGAAAGTAACAAATATTTTGAATGATTTATGATAAGAAGTTACTGAAATAAATAATTTTGTTCTTAAATATAAATTAGTTCGTAATAATTATTTCCAATTATTTTTGATAAGAAGATGCTGAAATAAATAAATAATTTTGTTCTTAAAAATAGAAAGTAATAAATATTTAGAAAGATTTTTAGTAAGAAGATGCTGAAATAAATAAATAACTTTATTCTTAAAAATAGTCAGTAATAAATAATTTGAATTGTTTTAAGAAGATGTTGAAATAAATAAATAACTTTATCCTTAAAAATAGATCGTAATAAATATTTTGAATAATTTTTGATAAGAAAATGCTGAAATATATAAATAACTATATTCTTAAAAATAGTATGTAATAAATATTTTGAATTATTTTTGATAAGAAAATGCTGAAATAGATAACTTTATTCTTGAAAATAGGATGTAATAAATATTTTGAATTATTTTTTATAAAAAGATGCTGAAATAAATAATATTATTATTCAAAATAATTTAGGGAGTAATAAAATTTTGAATTATTTTGGAGAAAAATATGCTGAAGAAAAAATAACTTTATTCTTAAAAATGTATTAGGCAGTAAAAAATACTTTAATTATTTTGATAAGAAAATGCTGAAATAGATAAATAACTTTATTCTTAAAAATAGTTTGTAATAAATAATTTGAATTGTTTTAGATAAGAAGGTGCTGAAATAAATAACTTTATCCTTAAAAATATTTTAGGCAGTAATAAATATTTTAAATTATTTTTGAAAAGGAGATGCTGTAATAAATAATTTTAAACTTAAAAATATATTAGGAAGTAATAAGTGTTTTGAATTATTTTTTATAAGAAGATGCTCAAATAAATAGCCTTAATTTTAAAAACATATTAGTGTGTAATAAATATTTTGAATTATTTTGATAAGAAGACGCTGAAATAAAATAACTTTATCCTTAAAAATATTAGTTCGTAATAAATATTTTGAATAATTTTTGATGAGTAGATGCTGAAATAAATAAATAAATAACTTTATTTTTAAAAATAGGACGTAATAAATATTTTGAATTATTTTTGATAAGAAGATGCTGGAATAAATAAATAATTTTAATCTTAAAAATATATTAGGGAGTAATAGATATTTGAATTATTTATGATAAGAATATGCTGACATTTCTTTATTCTTAAAAATATATTAGGTGGTAATAAATATTTTGAATAATTATTGATAAGAAGATGCTGAAATAAATAAATAAATAACTTTGTTCTTAAAAGAAGAAAGTAATAAATATTTAGAAAAATTTTTAGTAAGAAGATACTGAAATAAATAAATAACTTAATTCATAAAAATATATTAGGAAGTAATAAATAATTTGAATTATTTTGATAAGAAGATGCTGAAATTAATAAATAACTTTGTTCTTAAAAATATATTAGGGAGTAATAAATATTTTGAATAATTTTTGATAAGGAGATGCTGTAATAAATAAATAATTTTGTTCTTAAAAATATATTAGAAAGTAATAAATATTTTGAATTATTTTTGATAAGAAGATGCTGAAATAATTAAATAACAATACTCATCATAATATATTAGGGAGTAATAAACATTTTGAATTATTTTTGATAAGAAGATACTGAAATTAATAACTTTATATTTTAAAATATATTAGATCGTAATTAATATTTTGGATTATTTATGATAAGGAGTTGTTGAAGTAATTCTACTTTTAAAAATTATTAGGAAGTGATATTAGCAGCGCTTTATTATAAAATTGATTAAATAACATACTTTTTAAATAGGGAGTAAATAATAATATGATTAATATAGACAAACATATATTTATTTGACATTAAAATGAATAATAGTGTGTAAAAATAAAATTATAAATTATAAAAAATTAAAGCAAATAAATTTAAAATTAGTGCGTAATATTTTAAATATAATTAAAGATATATAGATGAAAATAATATTTTATTAAAATAGTAAGTAAATATGTTAAATAAAAAAATATGAAATAGCTTATTTTTTTAACTTAGTGCGTAAAAATTTATTTTTAAGAATTTTTTTACACAACTTTAAAATGATTTATCATGAATAAATAGAAAGTAAAAATAATTAGAATGATTTGATATAAGGATTTGCTGAATTTTCAATTAAAAATTTTATAGGCTGTACTAAATAACTATATAATTTTTGAAATGAGCATGCTTACAATTTTTTTAATTAGGTTGTAAGTTATACATTGATAACTTAAAGATTACTTTAAAATCGTTTTATTTTAAAATAGAAAGTGAGGAATATTTTGAAAGATTTTGAAAAATAATATAATGAATTGTTTTAACCTTTAAGTTAGTAAGATATTCATGAATGATCTTTATTTTAAAAATACTAATTTGTTAAATATTAGGGAGTAATAAATTTTATAAATAAATTTATTTGAAAATCAAGACAAATCTATTTAAAAATTAGCAAGTAAAATAGAATTATTATTTGGAAAAAAAAATTTGAAGAACTTACTTAAAAATAGACTGTAATATTAATAATTATTGAATGCTAAAAGAGATAAATAATTTTGCTTTATAAATAGTGTGTAAAAGGATTAGTTATATGATGAGAATAATGACCACTGGCATAACTTAATAAATAACCCCAACTAAATAATTCCAAAAACTTTATCTATTGGTATTATTTTATTGGGAGTATTCGATAAATTATGCTAGACCTCATTATTCCTATTATATTTAACTTTTATCAAAAATATTGAAATAAATTTATTTATTTAAAAAAGAGAGTAATATTATAGATGAATTTCGGATATTAACAATGGAGATAAATTTAATCATAAAAAAGTTAGTAAAATTGATAAATTTAGAGATAAATGATAAGGATAAATTATTTTTGAATAGGGAGTAATTTATTGATAAATATTTATTTAATAAAAACAAAATAATTTTAAATTTTAGTGCGTAAATTATTATTAAATTTTTATAAAACTATGATGATAAAATGAACTCAAAAATAGAAAGTAAATTAAATATTTTGAATTGAATGCTAAATATTAATAAATTAATTATAAAAAGTGCGTAACATATTTGAAGAAAATATGATAAAACTAATAAAAATATTGAAAACAGAGAGTAAATTTTAAAATTAGAATTGAAAAAAATTTATTTATAAAAAATCTTTAAAAAATAGTATGTAAAGATATTAATTAACACAATTAGCAGTAATATCTATATTAATTATTGCTAAAAATAGTGCAAAGTAATTAAATTTTAATCTAAAATCAGCAAGATAAAACTATTTTAATCAATAGAAAAATGCAATTATTTGATTTCTTATTTTATATGGATTCTCTTTGTAATAATTAATGAGCAAATATTATAATCATTTTTTAAATTTATAATAAACTAAGAATAATTTATTTTTATTTTGAAAAGTGATGAAGAATAGATTCAGTTATCAGAAATGAGAGACTCTACTTATATGAAAATGATAATTAATAATATTTTTTTATTGTTAGTTTCATAAATATTTGTTTGTATTCAAAATATTATATAATTTTTTTTTTTTTAACAAAAAAAAACAAAAAAAATGAAAAAATAAAGATTATTTATTTGCAAACAGATTTTTTGTTATTTGTTTAGTTTATAAAACTAATAAAGATTATAAATATTAATTTTTATGCAAAACAACTTCTAATTTTATAGTTAAAATTAATTCTAATTTAAAAATTAATTCATAAACCTATAAAAATTTATAAAATTTGATTAAAATTTCTCCTACATCTTATTTCAAAATTAAAATACTTGAATCAGTGTTACTTATTGATTTTCAAATACCTATTTTTCTTTTAAATATTTCATATATTAGTTTATTTAATTTATATTTATAAGTAAAATAAATTAAAAACCATGAATAACTTAATTTATTATCCAATTTATTTTAATTAATTCTATTTCTGGCCATTTTAAAATAATAATTCTTAATTTTTATTTATTCATTCATACTATATTCAATCAATTGAACTAAAAATTTATTTGGTTAAGTAAATTTTAAAAATCTTTATTTCTAATCTCAAATTAAGACATATATTTTAATAAATAAAAGAATTAAAATAAATTAAAAAAATATTCATTTAAAAATATTTAATAAACTAAAATAGATTTTTTCTAAATTTTTTGAAAAATTATTAGGTTGATAAATATTTAAAAATTTTGTACCATTTTCTATTTATAATAGAAAGTAAACGTAGATAATATACTGTAGTAGCCGTCATTTCTGGTATCCACTTTTTAGCGCATTTAGAGAGAAAATAAAAATTCAAAAACGTAAAAATTTAATAACTTTATCCATGCTTTTATATATATCAAAAGATGTCTTCCTATAAATCTAATATAGCTTTCAATATCTAATTTAAAATTAATTTGAATGGATTAAAGATTAATTTGAAACA
>JH720136.1:99835-114289 GCA_000231845.2 Tetrahymena malaccensis 436 | reverse complement strand
CTGCAATAATCTTTAAAATTTGAAACTTAATCTAAAGTAAAAATAGTTACTTTTTTTTGGTTTATTAGTTTTCTAATAAAATGGGAAAAACAAAAAACTCTTAATATTTATAAGCTTTTTTATGATATATTTTCTTTAGATTTCGATTCTGATTTTTTTAGTTTTAATATAAAAATGATTATAAAACTATGAATATTTATTTTTATATTTTTATTTTACTAAATATAAAAAATAAATATTTATTCTAACTAAAATTTATTGATAGATTTAATAGTATTAACGAAACTCACAAATTGAAAATATTGAGCAAATACCTTAAAACTAAAAGATTAGTTGTCAAAAAAATATTTATTTGATAAAATAGAAGCATTATATTTTAACTCCATTTAATTTTATTAGCTTTATTAGATAGAACTGCTCTGGAGCCACTTGTAAAGAAAACTAAGAAAGTAAAAGCATGTTTTAGAACATAATTTGATGTTCAGGGTTTACAGAATCCTTCAAGATACTCCTCAATTTATTTATGATAGATTTTTTATTAATTTTAAATGTTTTTATGCCTCACAGTGTGATATTTCACGAAAGAAAATATTTTATTTTTAAAAAGATTTGTTATACTAAAATATTTTATTTTATAACATAAAAATATATAAATCTAAAATAAAAAATAGTCTGCTGCAACAGCAAGCTGTACTTATGAAAAATCAGTAAGATCTGAGTATAATTTAATTTTTTAAATATACAATTATTTAAATTATAAGTATAATTATTTTAGATTAGGATTATAAAATAATTAGCTACTAAATATAACTCTAATTTAAAATAAATAAATTTAAAACTACTTAGAATCACTTTTATCAATTTTAATATCTATTAATACAAGAAAAATTTTAAAATTATTATTTGTTATTTTTTTATTAAAAAAATGATTTAGGTTTTTATATTTCATTAATTATTAAAAATCCTTTAAAAATTGAAAATAATGATATATCTTATTATCTACTCTTAAGTATTCACAAAGATATAATTATTAATTTTTTATTTATTTAAATAACACATGTTAAAATATCTTTCATATATTTAAGAAAATGAATAAAACAATTAAAAATCTTTAATTTATTTATTTATAGTATAAAAGCATGTTTGAAAGCAAAAGCTTGAGCTAAAAAATATTACTTTTTACTTATTAAACTGTTTAAATATCAAATCAAAAAGATTAATTAATTTATAATCATTATTTAGAGATTAATTAAATAATATTAATTCTTAGTAAGAAAAGTAATAACGACTATTTTTAGTTTTAGATAAAATGGAAAGCTCAAACTTTAAGTTTGAATTGGTGAAACATTTCATAAACAGGAAAGTAATCCAGGAATTGCTTTAGCTTCGAAATATCTAGACTATTCAAAAGACTCCTTAGATTAGTAATATCATTAAAACTTAATTTGCGATTATAAATGTGATCATATCATTATTGTTACTAATCATTATAATCTACTAAAAAAATGTATATCCTAAAAGCTTACCTCAATATTCAATCTCTAAATCTATACATTAACTTAAGATTTAATGCTCTTGATAATATAATATCATAAGAATCCTTAGATTAGAAATGATTGTTAAAATTAAATTTTTGATTATAAATGCGATCATATCATTATTATTAGCTAAATCATTATTATCATCTAAAAAAATGTATATTTTTTTCACACCTCATTGTAAAACTCCCTAAGTGAAAATATGAATTTAAATTTTAATATTTTCTTAAAATAAAAATTATAAAACCTATTATAAATTGATTAATTTATAGTGTCTGATATAGCTTAGAAGTTTAAAGAAAAAGAAGAAAAATTAATCTTTGCAATCATGAAAAATGAATTATCAGATGTTTTCTCAGATTTTAGATATTTAGCAAGAGGAGCTTAAGGCTATGTCATATTAGCCAAAGAAAAATAAACCAATAAGCGCTTTGCTATCAAAGGATGTTTTGTAAGAGATGATGAAGGAGAAGTTGAAAACGAATAAGATTTGAAAGATGCAAAAAAAGAGATCGAAATTTTATCATAATGTAGAGGTTCGCCTTATGTTTCAAATTTGATAAGATCTATTGACCTTGAAACAAATCAATTTGTTTACTTAGTTTTTACTGAATATTAAGGTATTTATTAATTGCATTATTTTAGTCTTTTGATTAAAGTAAAATAATATCATAAAAGGAACTCTTTAAGAAGTAATAGATAGCACTTAAGACAAAAAATTAAATGAGATTTCTGCAATAAAATATTCCAAAGATATTGCTGAAGGTCTTTTGCATATTCACAGCAAAGGCTATTTAGTAAATGATCTCAAAATGGATAATATCTTAATTGATTATAATGGCAATGCTGTTGTTAGTAAAATTTAATTCTATTTACTGAAAATAGTTTATTGATTAAATGATAATAAAATAGGTGATTTCGGTTATGCATAAAGGCTCAAAAAAAATTAAGGCTATGCTTATTATGAATATGTAATATTTGATAATTATTACATTAAATTACAAATAGTTAAAACTTAAAGCAAGGAAACATTTACTTTTAAGCACCAGAATGTGTTGATCCACAAGCTTTGAAACTATATGAAGATGAGTATAAAAAATTAGGTGTCGAAACATAATTGAACCCAAGCCAAAGAGTATAAAAATGATAATTTCCTTAATTAATAAATTCATATTTTAAAATTTAGAGTGAAGCTTGCTCATTTGGTAATGAATTAGCTTATTATTCTTTGATTAATTTATTTTTATGTAAATAAATAGGTTATTTGATTTACACTATGGTATAAGGAAAGAAGTAGGCATATCATTTTATCCATGAAAAGCATAATCCTTTAGTATATGATGATAATTTTAAGTCATTTAAATACAGCAAATAACTTTAACAGATAATTGATGGCTTAACCAAATTTATACCAAAAGAAAGATTGTCAATCAAAGAGGCTTTTGATCAACTAAAAGAAATAATGTCTATTGAATTTAATTTAGATTAGAAATTCTAAATTTTAGTAAGTGAATAAACTTAGAAGTCATCATAAAACCAGCTTAAAGAAATTGAATATGTTGAAACTTTTGATAAAAAATACTATCCTATAGTGTAAGTTTAAACTTATATATTTTAAAATTTTATATATATTGTCTATTAAAAGTAAAAATGAAGATAGTTTTGTAAAAGAATTGGTATCTGAAAAAGATTTTAGCAATGAATAATTAAATAAACTAGAATAACTTCAAACCGAAAACAAATCTTAATAATAAGATTAGGAAAATTTGATAAAAAGTTTTTAGGAGAGAGAAAATCAAATAAAAGAATTATTGGTAAGATTTTAAAATCAAAAGAAGCTTAAAGAAGTTATTTTTTTTATTTAAAAGACTGCTTCTCAAAAAAATCTTTAGGAAAAAGAGCAATAAATTATGGATTTAAATGGAAAATTATAATCAAGTGACTAGAAACTTGAGAATCTTAAAAACTATTTAGAAAATATTTAAAATTATAATTTATCTTTATAATAAAAGTAGGATAGTTTAGAAGTCGATTTATAGAAAAAAGATTAACATATTTTATAAATAGATGAAAAATTGTTAACTTTAAGAAGGGAAAACGAAAAATTAAAAGAAAAGAACCTTGATTTAAATACTTAAAAGAAATTTTTTTTAGTAAATTAGGAAAGAGCACAGAAAGAGATTCAAGAGTTGAAGCAAATAATTAAAGAAAATTTGGATAGAGAACAGAAAAACATTCAAAAGTTGGAGGAAAAAATAAAATCTTAGGAAATATGTATTAAGAATATCTGCAAAGAAATAATTTTAAAATATTTATTTTAAAATAGAATAAGATAATTAAAAAGCTAAATTTCTTTAATAGAAAAGGAGTATTATATAAGTTTTAGAGAAATATGAAAACTTTATTTATCATAAAACACTTTAGAATTATAAAAGGATAACATCATTCCACAAGAAACGAGTATCATACATAAATACTTTCAAAGAAACAACCTTTTTTATAAAATTTATAAAAAAAGAGAGTGTAAATTAAATAAAATAATACGAAAACTACTTTATTAATATTATCAGCAAGTAGTTTTTTGAGTAATTAAAAAATCTTAAATATTGAAATTACCTCTTAATTAACCTTAGCAAGTAAAATAATTGATTTGAACTCATAAATAAATGTTTTTTGATAATACCTTTTATAAAACCTTTGAAAGCAGTAATCAGTAATATTCATGATTTATATCTCTTTAAAATTAGCTTAACAATATTTTGAAAATAGATGACAGTAAATATAATTTAATTTCATTATAGAATAATAATTTAAATTTAAAATTAAATTAGGATGTAAAAATGATTTCAGTATGATAAATAAATAATAAATAACTATTTCATTTTCAAACAGCTAGTATTATTTGAAATTACATTAAAAATTATTGAAATGGCTAATTAACTTTTGTTAACAATTATATTAATAAGAACTAAGCGTCTTAAGAAGCATTCAATCAAGAAGAATCAAAAACTAAACCTTTAATTAGTGTATGAAAAATATAGAATCTATTGATTAAAATTACTAATAAAATACTCTATTGTTAAATAAGTGTGTAATGATATTTAAGAATACCCTCTAATAATTTGCTAAATTAAATTCATCCTTAAAAAGCAAGTATTCATTTTAAAATATTTCTATGAAAATGAGGTTAAAAATAATTTTACTCTTTATAATAGTGCGTATAAAAATTAATAGAAGAAAATAGAAAATAATTGAAATGTTTGTAAAAAAAATAGAGAGTACTTAATTTTTTGTTACATTGATTAAATAAGTCTAAATATTTGAATTATAAATAGATGGTAATACTTGCATAAAAAAATAAGTTTTAATCTTTAATTTAAATTAGAATGTAAAATCTAAATAACTATTCTTAATAAGATTTTGATAAACTATTCTTAAATAGCAAGTAATTGGTTTATTAATTTAATAAAATAATAAATTAAATTATTATTCAAAAAAAGAAAGTAAATTTAATGAATGTTCTTGATTCTAGAATTTATTGTTCCTTTTAAATAGTGTGTAAAATCTTTAATTTAATGATTATTTTTAATTGATATTAATAATTGCTTTAAAAAAAACTTAGCAAGTAAATTAGTCTTCTAATAGCTCTATTTAATCTAATAAACTAACAGAAAGTATCATCTAATTTTTTTTTTTTTTTCACAATAATAACCTCAAAAATGTTTGTTTAGGCAGTAAAATTATATGATAGCAG
Organism: Tetrahymena malaccensis 436; assembly: GCA_000231845.2. Lineage (NCBI taxonomy): Eukaryota > Ciliophora > Oligohymenophorea > Hymenostomatida > Tetrahymenidae > Tetrahymena > Tetrahymena malaccensis. The sequence continues at coordinate 108,997 of JH720136.1, read as the reverse complement.
TTAAATGTTGTTAAAGCTAATCTTCACCTGAAATAGTGTGTAGCCAAATTTATTCATTTATTTTTTTTCAATTATAAAATTTATTTTATTTATAAATAGGCAGTAACATTTTTATTTCCTCAAAATTGTTAAATTTATATAATCTAATAATTAAAATAGACAGTTATATCTTTTTTATTTTAGATATATATTTCAAGCTATTCTTCTTAATATTAGTGTGTAATGCTTTTTTGCTTTATAGTAATTTAGTTATAGTAATTATTATGATCTAAAATAGGGAGTATAATTTATTTAATATGATATTTAGCTATTAATAATATTACCTATCTAATATTAAGCATGTAAAATAATTATTTACCAAACTAAAATATAAGTTTTTCTTAATTATAGATAGTAATATTCTAAATTTCATGTCTTTACTAGATTCTAAAATGCTATTTTAATATAGTTTGTAATTTAACTTGATTCAAATTTTCCAAAGATTAATTATAAAAATCCTATTATTAGTGCGTAATATTATTCATTTTATATTTATTTAATTAAAATATATTAAACTTAATTTTATAAATTAGGGAGTAATTTAGATTTTCAAAAAAAAAGATTCTATATTCTTAAAAAATATTAGGGAGTAAAAAATATTTTAAATTAATTTTGATAAACAGATTCTGAAATAATTTTATTCTAAAAAATATGTTAGAGAGTAAAAGATATTATGAATTATTTTGATATATAAATGCTGAAATATCTTTATCCTTAAAAATATAATAGTTTGTAATAAACATTTTGAATTACTTTTGATAAAAAGATGCTGAAATATATTTACCCTTAAAAATATAGTGTGTACAAACATATTGAGTTATTTTTGATTAAAAGATACTGAAATAATTTTATTATTAAAAATATGTTAGCCAGTAATCAATATTTAGAATTATTTTTGAAAGCAAGATGCTGAATTCATTTTTTTCTTAAAAATATATTAGAGTGTAATAAAGATTTTGAATTACTTTTGATAAGAAATAGCTGAAATAGATAAATAACTTTTTTCTTAAAAATATATTAGGAAGTAATAAATATTTTGAATTACTTTTGATTAAGAGATATTGAAATAAATAAATAACTTTATTTTTAAAAATATATTAGAAAGTAACAAATATTTTGAATCGTTATAGAAATTAAATTGCTGAAATAACTATATTTTTAAAAATATGATAGTGTGTAATAAAATTCTAGAATTTTTTTTGAAAACAAGATGCTAAAATACATAAATTATTCTTAAAAATATGTTAGCCAGTAATGCATATTTTGAATTATTTTTGATTTGAAGATGCTGAAATAAATAAATAACTTTACTCTTAAAAATAAATTAGGGAGTAATAAATATTATGATCTATTTTTTAAATTGTGGTGCTAAAATGATTTTATTCTTAATTTAGGATGTAATAAATACTTTGAATTATTTTTAATAGGAGTATGAAGAAATAACTTAATACTATAAATATATAAGGATGTAACAAATATTTTTGAATTTTTTTGATAACAAGATGCTGAAATAGTGTTATTTTTTAAAATATTATAGTGTGTAATAAATATCTAGAATTATGTTTGAAAATAATATCAAGAAATAAATTACTTTATTTTTATAAATAGTTAGTAATAAATATTATGAATAATTATTGATAAGAAGATTATTAAATTATTTTATTAATAAAAATATTAAAGCCCGTAATAAATAATTTGAATTACTTTGATAAAGAGACTCAGTAATAATTTTATACGTGAAAATAAATTAGTGTGTAATAAAAGCTTGAATTATTTTTGATAAGGATATACTGAAATAACTTTATTCTTAAAATATATTAGACAGTAATTAATATTTTGAATTATTTTTGATAGCAAAATGTTGAAATAACTTTAACCTAAAAATAGGATGTAATAAACATTTTAAATTGTTTTTAATATGAAGATATCAAAATAAATTTGTTGTTAAAAAAATTAGTTTGTAATAAATATGTTGAATTAATTTTGATTAGACTTCACTGAAATGCCTTTATTTTTAAAATATGTTAGAAAGTAAAAAATATTTTGGATTAATTAGATAAGATATTGCTGAAATGGTTTTATTGTTAAAAATATATTAGGATGTAATAAATAATTTGAATTATTTTTGATAAGAAGATGCTGAAATAAATAAATAAATAACTTTATTCTTAAAAATAGTATGTAATAAAATATTTTGAATTATTTTTGATGAGAAGATTCTGAAGTAAATTAATAACTTTATACTTAAAAAATATATTAGGGAGTAAAAATATTTTGAATTATTTTTGATAAGAAGATATTGAAATAACTTCATACTTAAAAATAGAGAGTAATTAATATTATTTATTATTATTTTTTTTATTAAAATATGCTGAAATTTATTAATTTTTTAAATAAAATATTAGGAGGTAATGTTTAATAGTACTTTATTATAAAGCCATTAAATTACTTACTTATAAAAATAGGGAGTAATTAATACTATGAATGATAAAAGTATATTAAAACTGCTATAATATGAATAATAGTGTGTAACAATGAAATTAATAAATTATAAAAATTAAATGCAGCTTAATTTAAAATTAGTGTGTAATATTAAAAAAAATAATTGAGAGAGAAATTCAAAATCTATTTTTTCTAAAAAGAAAGTAAATATATTAAATAAAAAACATTAATATAGCTTATTTTTTTTAAATTAGTGCGTAAATATTTATTTTAAAGAAATTTTTATACAACTTTAAAATAATTTATAATGAAATCATAGTGTGTAAAAATCATTAGAATGGCTTGATATAAGAATTTGTTGAATTTTTATTTATAAATATAACAGTGTGTAATAAATAACTACATAATTTTTGAAATAAGCATGCTTAAATTTTAACAATTAGGAAGTAAATTATTCATAGTAAAATTATTAAATTTATTTTAATATATTTATTTGTAAAAATAGAACGTAAGGAACATTTTGAAAGTTATATGAAGATAGTAGATTAATTTTATCATTTTAGAGGGTAAAATTAATCTTGAATGACTTTGATTAAAAATATTAATGAATTATTTTTAAATTACTAGGGAGTAATAAATATTATTAATACATTTGTTAGAAAATTTTTACAATTTATTTTAAAATTAGGAAGTATGATTGAATTGGTTTATTAAAAAAAGATTTAGATAAATCTTCTTTAAAATAGATTGTAATATTGATAACTTTTAATGGTTAATTGATAAAATATGATTTTATAAATAGTGTGTAATAAGATAATTTTTATTAAAAAAATTAAAATATATTTTTTAATTTAAAAAAGAGTGTAAAATTCTTAATCAATTTTGGATATTTAAATGAAGAGAAATTTGATTAATAAAAAAGCTTGTAAAATTGAATAAGTTTACAGATAAGTGAGAAAAATAAATTATTTTGAAATAGGGAGTAATTAATTAATGTTTATTAAATAATAACAAAATAATTTTAAATATTAGTGCGTAAATTATTTTTAAATCTGATCAATCTATCATGATAATGAACTCAAAAATAGAAAGTAAATTAAATATTTTAAATTTCAAGCAAAGCATTAATAAGTTAATTATAAAAAGTGCGTAACTCATTTGAAAAATATAAAATAAGTAATAGAAAAAAATAATATGGAAAAATAGGATGTAAATTTTTAAATAAATATTAAAAATAATTTATTTAATATAAAAATAAATAAAAAGTACGTAAAAAGATCAACAAATACAGATAACATAAATTCTTTTCTAATTATTGCTAAAAATAGTGCAAAGTAATTGAAATTTATATTTAAATTAATTAATAAGATAAAGTTAGTTTAATTAAAGGAGAAATTAATAAATTAATTTAATAAAAAAATTATTATTTTAATATAAATTTAAAATAAATCATTCATTTTTATTTTGAAAAGGGAAGTTGAAGAATAGATTCAGTTGTCAGACATTAATGACTCTACCTAGAAAAATTATAAATTCATATTTTTATAGTTATTTTGTGTTGATACTTGTTTGTATTTAAATTTTAATAATTTTTTTTTTTAAACAATAAAAAACAAATAAATTTTTTACATAAAAATTATTTAATTATTATTAAAGTCATTTTTTGCTTTTTAAGTTAACAAACAATTATAAATTTAAATCTTCATTTGAAGAAACTCCTAATTTTTTCATTGAAATTCAGGTTTCTAATTTAAAAATTAGTAATTAAACCATTTCAATTTCCTAGAATCCTAATAAAAATCTATCCATATTCTGTAAAATTAAAATATTTTATTCCTAATAACTTTAATTATTTATTTACTTTTAAATTTTTTCTTATTTTATCCTAAATATTTACACAACAAATAAACGACAAATCATAAGCTCATACTAACTCAATTTATTGACATTTTTTTAAAATTATTATTTTTATTTATTTATTTATTTATTTTGCCTTTAGTAAAATAAACAAACTATTAATTATGTTTGATAAAATTAAAAATTCATACATTCTAATTAAAAATTAAATATACAATTAAATAAAATTCAAATAAATTAAAATAAAATTATTAAAAATTACTTTATTTACAGAAAATTTATAATGGCGGCATTATTAAGACTTGGAGGAAAAAAAGGGCTTCCTCCTATCTGTAGTTAGATAGCCAAATATTTCATTTAGAAGACAAACTTTTATCAATTTTTAAAAATTTCAGCATATCTTGAAACCATTAGAGCTCTTAGTTTAGATTTTTAAAATTATTTTTACCTAAAAAAAAAGAAGAAAACTTTTTATCTAGCAAAAAAAAATATAACAGAATGTTCAAAGAGCTTAGTGATAGAAATGTAAGTGAAGCTGAATGCTAAGGAAAGATGAAATTAATTTAAAGTAAATGCATTTATTTGAACAGGTCATATTTGAAGATAAAGACTTAGTAGAACATAATAACGTGAGGGATTATTAATTTTTAGATTAAGGTAAGAAATAATGATAAAAATATGATAAAGGAGGTTTTTGTTTTACGAAAGCTACTTTTAAAAATAATATATTATGATAAAAATTTACAACAAACTACTGAATAGCTTATGAAATACTTATGATATTTTTTGTTTTTGGTTCTTTTTTTTTAAATTTACAACTTTGGTAGCTAATACTTCTTTTAAAATATTTAAATACTACTTATTTACATATTTACTTATAGAAAATGGTGTTAAATAATAACTTTTAAGATTTTATTTTCATTATTTTAGCATTTTGAAAAATAAATAAATTATTCAAAAAAATATGAGAAATCCTCATTATTTGTAATTTTTTAGAAAAAATTTTAACATTCTTGCTATAAATCTCAATATACACAATAAAATAATTATTTTATGTTACATCTATTTCCCTAAAAAGATATCTATCACTATTATAATAATCTATAAACAAAGAAAATAAAAAATTTGATAAACTTCTCCACAAAAGAAATTGTGCAAATTATTTAAAAAATTAACTAATATATTATAAACTAACTATAGCAATAGTTAAAACAGTATTTTTTTATCAGCCTGCATGCTGCTTTAATTTACATTTAAACATGTAAATTAAATTAGTTTTATATAATTGATATTTTAAATTATTTTATAGTTTTAAATTATATTTTATATTTGAATTATTTTATTAAAACTATTTAATTTTATATAGCCATTCAGGTATATAAAATCTCCTGAAGTGCTAATTAATTATTTTAAAAAAGATTAATTAGATAAATTATCTTTTAAAGCCACTCTCATAATCATCACCATCCTCTATAATATCTTTTCTATATTTTTATAATATTTTCTTTTATCTTGTAATATAATTATTGTTATACTGTTTCAGAATCATTTAAATATCCAATCAGAATATTGAATAATAAAATATTTTGTTAAAATATAATAAAAACGAATATCGTTACTTGAAGGTGTTGGTAAAATTAATAGTTAAGTATATGTAATAACTAATAAAGTATATTTGATTTAAAATTTTAACTCAAACAAGAGAAACATAAAAAACAATTAACTTATAAAAATTTTTAATATTAATTATAGAAATAAAATATAATAGCTGTCCTTTTAATTTCTTAACTTTTAATTTGAAAAGCTTTTAATTTAATGCTTTTGAAATAGATTATTATTATAGTATGTGATTCAGGCTTAAAAAATAAATATAAAACTACTTAGAGTCATTATTATCATTGATTATATTCATTAATGCTAGAGATATTTAATAAAAGCAATTACTTTCATCAGATTAGATGATGTTACTTTTTAATTTTTATTTGTTGATTTTATATTAGAATTAGGTTTTTATAATTTATTAATTGTTTGAATTAGTTAAAAACAAAAAATAGAAAAAATATCTATAAATTTTTATAAGTAACCAAAATGATAAAATCATTACTTTTTTATCGAAATTACACATAGAATCATTTAAATATTTCAATAAATAAATAAAACAATTAATTTTCTAAAAATGCATCAATACACTAAAAAGTGATTGAAAAAGCTTAAACTAAAAAGTATTACTTTCTACTAATTAAACTAAATAATTATTGCAAATCCAAAAGATTATTAAAAGATAATAATTAATTAGAATTTAATTAAAAGATATTAATTTCTTAGCAAGAAAAGTAATAGCAAATATTTTTAGTATTAAATAAAATGGAAGACACAAACTTTAAGTTTGAATTAGTGAAATATTTCATAAATAGGAAAGCAATCTAGGAATAGTTTTAGCTTCAAAATATCTAAACTATTCAAAAGACTCCTTAGATTAGTAATTATAATTAAAATTTAACTTTTGAGTATAAATAGTATCATATCATTATTATTTATTGAATCATAATAACCATCTAAAAAAATGAAAATTTTGCATCTTCACCTCAATATTCAATTCCCTAAGTCTATATATCAACCTAAGATTTAAAGCTCAACTGAATATATATATATTATTAGATTCCTTAGCTTAATGATGATCATTAAAAGTTAACTTTTGATTATTAGTATGATGATAGTATCATTAATTTTAATTAAATCATTATTATATCAACTAAAAAAATGAATATTTTTTTCTTTACCCTAAAAGGGAAAACCTTAAGTCTATATATGAATTTAAGATATGATGTTCTTATTAAAATAAATATCACTAAATCTATTATAATTTGATTAATATATAGTATCTGATATAGTCGAGAAGTTTAAAGGAAGAGAAGAAAAGCTTGCCTATGCAATCATGAAAAAAGAATTATCAGAAGATTTCTAAGATTTCAGATATTTAGCAAGAGGAACTTAAGGTTATGTCATATTAGCCAAAGAGAAATAAACAAATGTTCGTTTTGCAATTAAAGGATGTTTTGTAAGAGACGAAGAAGGAAAAGTAGAAGAAGAAGAAGATTTGAAAGACGCAAAAAAAGAGATAGAAATTTTATCTTAATGTAGAGGTTCGCCTTATGTTTCGAATTTGATAAAATCCATTGACTTTGAAAAAAATCAGCTTTTATACTTAGTTTTTACTGAATACTAAGGTATTTATTAATTGCATTTATTTTAGTGATCTTATGATTCCACTTAAATAATTTCATAAAAGGAACTCTTTAAGAAGTAATAGATAGCACTTAAGACAAAAGATTAAATGAGATTTCTGCGATAAAGTATTCTAAAGATATTGCTGAAGGTCTTTTGCATATTCACAACAAAGGCTATTTAGTAAATGATCTCAAAATGGATAATATCTTAATTGATTATAATAGCAATGCTGTTGTTAGTAAATTTTAATTCTATTTACAAAAAACAACCATATAATTAATTAAATAATAATCAAATAGGTGATTTCGGTTATGCATAAAAACTCAAAAAAAATTAAGGTTATGCTTATGATGAATATGTAATATTTATTAATTTTTAAAATAAATTTACAAGTAGTTTTAAATTAAAGCAAGGGAACCTTTACTTTTAAGCTCCAGAGTGTGTTGATAGAGAATATGTCAAACTATATGAAAATGAATATAAACAATTAGGTGTCGAAACATAAATAAATCCTAGCCAAAGAGTATTATAATGATAAATTCCTTAATTAAAATAATTAATATTCTAAAATTTAGAGTGAAGCTTGCTCATTTGGTAATAAATAAGCCTTTCTTTCTTTTGTTTTTGTGATAAATGTTATTTGATATAAATAAATAGGTTATTTGATTTATACTATGGTATAAGGAAAGAAATAGGCTTTTAATTTTATCTATGAAAAGCATAAGCCTTTAGTATATGACGACAATTTTAGGTCATTTAAATACAGCAAATAGCTTTAACAAATAATTGATGGTTTAACCAAATTTATACCAAGAGAAAGGTTGTCTATAAAAGAAGCTTTTGAGCAACTAAAAGAATTACTTTCTGTTGAATTGAATTTAGATTAGAAATTCTAAATTTTGGTAAGTGAATAAACTTAGAAATTATCATAAAACGAGCTTAATGAAATTGAATTTATTGAAACTTTTGATACAAAATACTATCCTATAGTGTAAGTTTAACTATATATATTTTACTATTTTATTCTATGCTTTTTAATAGTAAAAATGAAGATAGTTTTCTATAGAAGTTGGTATCTGAAAAAGAATTTAGCAAATAATTATTAGAAAAGCTAGAACAGCTTCAAAGTTAAAACAAGTCTTTATAATAAGATTAGGAAAATTTGAAAAAAAATTTGAATGTGAGAGAAAATCAAATATAAGAAATATAAGTAAGAATTTAAACTCAAAGTAAGCTTTAAAAAATATATTTTTTTATATAAAAAGATTGCTTATGAAATAAATCTTAAGAAAAAAGATCAAGAAATAATGGATTTATAAGGAAAATTATAAACCAAAGGCTAGGAAGTTGAGGATCTCCAAATTCGTTTAGAAAAACTTCAAAATTTAAATTTATTTTTATAATAAAAATAGGATATTTTACAAGTCGATTTTTAGTCAAACATTTTATAAAAAGAAGAGCAACTGCAAACTTAAAGAAGTAAAAATTAAAAATTAAAAAAAATAAACTTGGGTTAGAAGCTTAAATTAAATTTTCTTTAGTAAGTATAGTAATAAATATTTTGAATTATTTTTGATAAGAAGATGCTGAAATAAA
>JH720136.1:75193-98329 GCA_000231845.2 Tetrahymena malaccensis 436 | reverse complement strand
GTAATAAATATTTTGAATTATTTTTGATAAGAAGATACTAATATTATTTATTTTTTTTAATTTAGAATAAATAATCAATAATTTATTTTTATTTTGAAAAGTGATTAAGAATAGATTCAGTTATCATACATGGGCGACTCAACCTATAAGAAAATAATAATTATTAATATTTTTTATTGTTAGTTTGTATAAATATTTGTTTGTATTCAAAATAATTTTTAATTTTTTTTTTTTTTCAAACAAAAAAAATGAATAAATAAAGATTATTTATTTACTTACATCATTTTTTGTATTTGAGTTTAGTTTATAAAACTAATTAAAGATTATAAATTTAAATTTTTATGCTAAATAATTTCTAATTTTATCCTTAAATTCAGGTTTCTAATTTAAAAATTAATTCATAAACCTTTAAAATGTTATAAAATTCGAATAAAAAATTCCCAATCAATTTATGTAAAAATTAAAATACTTGATCTGTTATATTTATTGATTTTTAAATATCTATTTTACTTTAAAATATGAGTTATAATTTTTAAATTTAATTTATTATTCAACTTATACTTACTCTAATTAACTGAATTTATTTCCCTTTTAAAATAATTATTATTTGTTTATTAATTCTTTTTTCAATAAATTAAACCATAGATTAATTTGGTTAAGTAATTTTAAACTCTTTTATTCTAATTACAAATTAAGGCATACATTTTAATAAAGTAGAAGAATTAAAATAAATTAAAAAAATATTCATTTAAAATAGTCTAATAAATTAATATAGATAGTTCTTCAAATTTTTGATATAATATTAGATTGATAAGTAAGTATCAATATATTTTGTCGCGTTTTCTATTTAATAAGATAAGGTAAGTATTGATGATAGGATTATATTATTAATTCCTCCTATGTCTTAAAATTAAAAATAAACATACATTCATTCAAATTATTTGGTAAGTAAAATTTAAATAAAATTAGCAGCAATTTATATTAAGGATATGGATTTTTTATTTATAAAAAATGTTCTTTTATATTTTATTATATTGAAGTATTTATTTATCCATTAAAACTAATTTACAATAATAATTATTACTATGCAAAATATCGTTGTACTTTCAAAAATGCATCAAAGCAGTGAATAAATTCACTTTAACTGATATTTTCACAATTAAGTAAAATATATTATTTTAAAATTGTAAATAAATATATTGAATAAAAAATCCAAAAAATAAATTATGGAATAAATATTTATGTCTCTAGAATAATTTTTTAAAGTTAATTATTTTAAAATATATATCTATAAATAATTTGAATCTTAAAATATCTAAAAAGGGTAATGAGTGTAAGATATTAATTTTCTTTTTTAAATATTATAAAAAAATGGTTTAGAATAAAATTTCAATTTACATATTGCTATCATTTAAAAACAGATAACTTGCAATAAATTTCAAGAAAATATTTGCTAATAAATTCTTTAATTATCAAAAATCCCATATTTTATTGATTCTAAAATACCTATAGGCTAAAAGATCTAAATCAAACACAAGCCTGAAATTAATTTTAACTACTAAAGCTTAAAACGGATAAGTTAAGAATACAGGTAAAAATAAAAATACCTTTAAAAATAAAATCTAAAAAACAAAAAGCGATGAGTAATAATTTGTTTGTCTGATAGTTTATTAGGCTGATAATAATTAAAATCATTCAAATTATTTTGTTCGTTTAGTAAATTAATTAATTTAGAGTATTAAGGTTCTGAACTCTTTATATATATGAAATAATATATGAAATGTATTTAGAAATCAATGATTTTAATTTTTCAAAATTTAAATTATAGCTTTCACCAACCATTATGTCATAAGAACTTTATTGATAAAGATTATTTTTTTTGTGATTTCTTATATTATTATTTAGCTGTTTTAGCTAAATATCTACTCATGTTTATACTTTGATTTACTTGAAGGTAGCTTAGTTTTGTTTGGTTTATTATTTCTTACTGTAAAAGATATGATATTATGATTGTTATTATTTTTATCTAATTCATTATTAATTATTAATCAAGTAATTGGTCTCTTCCTTTTTGAACGAGGAAATACAGGGCAGTATTTTATTAGTTTAAATTTTATTTAAAATATGAATAAATTTGAAAAATAATTAATTAAGCAAATTAGTTGATTTGAAGCACAAAATTTAGACTACTAAAAATATATGCAAATTTTCATAGAAAAAATTATATTTCTATTAAATGATAAGAGATGTCAATTCAATTAAATCAAATAAGATGTTATCCCATTCAAGATAAACAAATAGGTAGATCTGTTAACAATATTAGGATATATTCTCCAAAAAAATTGCCTTACCAAAAAAATAAATATTAGAAGAAATTTTCAAGTATTCCTTCAAAATATTCAATCCAGTATTGAAAATTACGAAATTTACGTATTTAAGGAAGAAATAAATATTGATAGTATTCAAAAAATTATTTATTTATAAATTTTAAATTATAATAAAACCTTTCTAATTTATCTAAATTTATAATTTATTAATTAATTAGCATATAATCATAAGGATTATGATAATCAAATTTATTATATATGGTCAACTTTAAAAAGAAAATACTAAAATTAGCTTTAGTTTTATTAATCGAGTATGGTTAATATGAGATAATCTTATTATAATTTTTTTGGTAAGAGAGAATCTTGTTTTAGGATTAAGTATGGAACCTATAGATTTGTATTACCTTGTTTCAGATCTGTCAAGTGAGCAATCTGTATTAATTACTGCATCCTAAGCATAAGCCATGAGATTCGTTAGCTATTATTTCAATAGATCTTTGCAATTGCTCAAGTTTTTAGGTTACACCTTTTTTAAAATTACTTTCTCATGGTCTTATATAGAAATTTTTAAATACCTTCATATCTTAAGTAGTGATCAAGATTACAAGGTTTCTCTATCTTAGTATCAGACTGATCTAGACCACTAATTTTAGGTATAGACATATAGTCATATTATTTTTAAACTTAGACTTATTAATAAATTGAACTTCAATTTACTTTTTTCAATAGGAAATTACATTTCAGTGTTATTTTTTTTCTTCATAAGTATTTTTTTAGAATAAAAACTAAAAACAAACATGTCAGTCAAATATTTTAAAAATATTAATTTTATTTTTGAAAATATATAGAACACAAAAAATTAAATAAAAAATCAAGTAAAAACATATCAATATTTTATTTTCATAAATCCTAATCTTCAATGATAAAAATAAAAATAAGTATTTATTTCATTAAATAGTTCATAATTTATATGATTTTACTAATTTTTTTAATATCAAAAAATATATTCTAAACATGGGATAATTGAAACTTAAATTATAAATAAAAAATTCTTAAGAAGACACTAAACTAACAAAATAGTAGTCAATATTTTTATTTTCATAAAAAAAGATTTACAATTAAAATTATAAAAAAGTAAAATATTTTTAATTTTCTATAATCAATAAACATATCATAAATTAGGATAAAATTGTATGATTTTACTGTTTTTTTATAAATGATAAATTTAGAAATTGCCTTAGCTTATTATTTATAAGAATAGGCAACATTAATAAATTGAATAGTTAAAGTATATTTAAAAGATTGAATATTTTAAAAGAAATCAAATAAATACATCTAATTAAAATTAATTTCAAAAATACTAAACAAAAACATATTTCGAAAATTAAAACTAAAATTAAATTACAAAAGGATTTTTTAAATAAATTTTATTAGTAGAGTTCAATAAATATAAAAGTTTGTTAATTTATTGAGTAAGAATAATACTAAATCATTTAAGATATATATTTTTATAATTTATTTATGCTATCCTTATTTATTTATTTAATATCTTTGTTCTTCAATTTTTGGTTGTTGAAGTAGGGACACAATAAGTATCCCATTGAATTCTTGCGCAAACTGATCCGCCACAGCAAGGAACGCTTGTATCTTCAGAACTGATACCACATAATTAGTAATCAGAAATACATTATTAGTTGAGGGGCTTGTATTCGGAGAATGATTGGTATTACTTAAGTTCACTTTCAATGCTAGTGCTCTTTTGAACAGTAAACAAAAGAACAGAAACACTCAAAGCAACCAAAATAAGTTATAAAACAGTTTTCTAAATGCTCATTTCTTTTTTTAAATAGTTAGTTTCTTAGTTTTCTTAATTAATTAGTTAATTATTATCTTCCTACAATTCAAGAGGCCTTTTTAAATCACTTTTCTTTATTTACTTACAAATTCTTTTATAATTATTATAATTTCACTCAAAATACATACCCTTTTTTGATAAGAAAAATGTTAATTGTTTGTTTATATAAATTTAATTAATTGTTTCTTTCTAAATAAAGATATTGGATGAAATTATAAATATATTATTAAATCTGATATAAGCAAACCTCTAAAAATTTAAAATGACATATTTATTTTTAGTAGTTTAGTGTACAAAAATACTTTTTTTAAATTAAAAAAAATAAGTACATTTTCTACTGGGAAACTATCTTAAAACTAAAAATATCTAATATAAATGTTATTTTTAATTAATATTTTAATATTTTTTTTACATTATTTAGATTGTTTAGTTCATTTACACCTACTTACCATATTTTAATAGCAAATTAATAGATTTATTTATCATAAATATCATAATAGTTTATTTTAAAAATATTAAAATCTTTTTTTAAGTCAAGTGTTTATCTGAGAATTATTTTTCTTTAAACTAATAAAAAAACTTTTCTCTTTTATTTAATGATTTAAATTGGAAATTGAATTTTTTGATGAGCTCACTTTTCTAAAAAGTAAGATCAAACTAATTTCTGATACTAATTGATGATAAATACTGATTAATTAGTATAGAAGATAATGTAAACATATTTTTATTTTTGAGATAAATTCAACTTTAACTATTTTCTAAACTTTTAAACTAAAAATTTTTTTAATATAAATAAGTATAAATCCAAAAAGTATATCATTTTTAAATTAAACATTTTATTTTTAATCAAATTAATCTTTTAAATTATTTTAATGTGAATATGTTATTTTTTTAAGTTATGTTAAGCTGCCAATGTAGATTAAACAAAATAAAAATTAGATAAACATATTCAAGTAAATATAATTCAAATTATTTAAAACTTGTTTGAAAAATAGATTTTTCTTTTACAACTAAAATAAAAATAAAGAAAATAATAGCTTTATAGTTATTTTTTATTTAATGTATTAATTTACTAAACTTTTAGATTTCATTTTCATATTTTTTTATCAAATATTTTTCCTCAATTTTTTTAGCTTTTTTTAAAATACCAAAAATGAAATATTTGAGGGAATATAGTATTTTAAAATGAATAATAAAGTATAATAAATATCCATATAGAAAATTTACTGTATAATTGTTTGAATTCTGCTGCTCAAAATATGCTAAATACTAAATTTTTATTTAGATCAATATTAATTAATTCAATATAATAAAAAATGTAAAGAGATATCTGAAATATTTAGTTTATTGACATATTAATAAGCACATTTTAGGCATTCTTATTTTTTGGAATAATGTAAAGAAATACAAATATTTATTTATTTTTGATAGCATTATGTCAGTGTGAGAAATTTTAAAGAAGTAACTATATGCCTCAATTTTTTTATTACATACAATTAATCCGATTAAAGATTTATGAAGTCATCATTTTCTTTCTTTCCTTACTTTTTAATTCTTTTATAATTGAATTTTTTGATTAACCAGAAATTCATAAAAAATCTAATTAGACAAAATTAAATGTATTTCTGTCCGTTTCTTGTTAAGTTTTAATACTATAAGCTATTCCTGAGTATTTTTATATGATAAATATAAATTTCATTTAAAAAAAATCTGATTAAGTATTATTTAGCTTAGATTTATTTACTTTATATGTTTAAAGACTAAAAAGTTAAAATACTTTAAACTGGTAATAAACTAAAAATATCCTTATTATATACTTTTTAAATCAATTAAAAAAAAAATAATTTATTTTTTAAAAATATTTGTTTACTTTTTTAAACTATTTTAAGAAATTAAACAATCATATTAAATCTTTTGATTATTTACATTAAAAAGTTGTTTTCAATAAATAAAATATTAATACATTTAATAAAACTGCGATTTATGTTTGTTTATTACTGAGTAAACTATGTAAAAGTATTTATTGTAGCTTAATAAATATGTATTAGTTTTTTTAGTTTTTATATAATTTTTATTTATATATTTTCTATTAAAAATTAAATTTCCTATTGTTCTAAAATCTATTAAAAATTATAATAAGGAATTAAAAAAATTGTATTGATTAATTGATCTTTTATTTAATTATAAGTTCAGTTTCTTAAATATGTTGAAGACATATTTAAAATAATTTACTATAAATCATATTTTAAAATTAAAAATAAAAAATACTTTAAAGATAACAATTCTTAAATATACTTTAAATATTAATTTAATTTGACTAATTAGATAATTATCATTTAATGAAGATAAAAATTTTAATTTAATTTTGAAATAAAAATTTTTGATCAAGTTGGTTGGGTGAAAATGAATAATAAATCACTATATAATTATTCATACAAATAATTAATTAAAATTAATTTTTTTTAACATTTTTAGAATTAGAGTTGAGAGATTACTAAATTTGAAAAACTAATATTGAAATGAGTAAAAGAAAATATATAATAAACGATATTTGTAAGTGTAAATTTTATAAGAGTTTAAATTAATTTATAGGGATGTTAGAAATCATCCAGATTTAAGGAGTTATTCTATTTAAATATCAACTTCTTTTTAGAGCTCTTAAAAGCTTACTTAGTCATTATGATAGTAAAAAGAAAGAAATTGTTAGAAGTTTGGATTATTAGCATCAAATTAAAAGTAAGTATCGAAATCTTAGACGATAAAGCAATATTTGAGGATGGTGTATAACTTTTTCTTAAGTTCAATGTCAAGTAAATTATTTTTTTCAATGATAGCTGAGATAAATTAGTTCATGACTTGGTTATAAAAAAGTGTAAAATTATCATCAAATTCGTATGGATTACTCAATTACTACTTGAGTAATTAGATTTCAGCACTTAGATAGGGTTGTTGCTATTATATCTAAATCGAATACCTATTAATAATCTTTAAGACTATTTATTGGTAAAGACAGTCAGCTTTATTAAAGTCGTATTCAATTAGGTTAGCAGATTATTAGAATAATATTGAGTTTTTATAGTTAAAGAAATCTTATTAATTAAAATTAGGATCAAATATTTCATTTCCTTTAAGAGCTTCTGCAGTACTCTTTATTTATCCTAAAAATAACTTCAAATACAAGAAGCAGGCACTGAGGAATATTTCATTCGAAACTGGTAACTCAGATCTTAATTTTAGTAGGCAAATATGACTAGCTAGAATGTTAAATAAGATGTATTTATTTCTATGAAATAAGACTACACTATCAATTAAGATGCACTAATTTATTTATCATAAAAAATTTATAAATTTTATTCAAATTAAATAGATTTCAACTAATTTATTGCAAATAAATATTTAAAAAATATTTTATAAAATAAATACTTGGTTTTTCTCTGCTTACTAAAGTTAACTTTGTTACTAAAACATTTGGTAATATTGATCATTATTGTTGAAAAGTCCAACTATTTTGAATTGCTCTAAATGAGATATGTTGTTCTGAATAGTTGTTTCTAATGTGTACTAATCTTCCTCAGAAAGCAAAGGATGGGCAAATATCTCCTCCCATGAAATTCTTTCATTTTCTTAGACTTTAAGCATTCTTATTATGATATCCTTTGTGTTATAAGAACTTTTAACATCAGATGGGAATTACAAGGGCTGAGAGTTTATTTTATTTAAAAGCTCTATTTAACTCTATGCAGTCCAAGGAGTCCTGCCGTAAATCATTTCATAAAACATAACTCCTAGAGACCAGATGTCACACTTGCTAGAAAACTACTCCTGTGATAATATTTACGGAGACATATACAAAGGAGAACCTGTTTTATCCGAAATTTTTTAAAAATAAGATAATCAAGATGCTAAAATTCTACCTAAAGCTGTTAGTTTTTATTGTAAATTCAGATTAGTTTGATCAAGCATTCTAGCAAAACCAAAATCAGATATTTTAGCTATCCCTTTTTGCAAAAGAATATTTGCTGGCTTTATATCTCTATGGATTATACCCTTAGAATGGAGCATTTTGAAAGCTTCTGTGATCTATCTAAAATACTTAATCGCAATTTCTTCAGAAAACCTTTTGTCTTCATTCTTCTTCATAAGCGAAAGAATATCACCACCATCGCAAAATTCCAAGATGATATAAACGTTGCTAGCTGTTTATGTAAAATTTAAAAGTTGCACTATATTTTCATGCTTTAAATCTTGCATAATCTCAATTTCTCTCTTCAGATTTTTGAGTACGATTAGGTCATTCTAAAATTTACTTTGCTGTATTTATTTTATGGCTACTTTTTATTTTGTATTTTTATCTTCACCCTTGTAAACTACTCCGAACGCTCCTTCACCTAATAGTCTATCCTCTGAAAATACATAAGTCAAAATTTGCTTTATTTTACTTTTTTAAGCCTTCTAATCCATTTAACCTTCCTAATTAATTAATCAAATTAAATATAAAAGTATAAACAATTTCTTATTTAACTAATTATTTAGTTAATTAGTATTATATATGATATCTGTAATAGCCAATTTTAGATACTTAAACATACCAATTTTTAATTAAAAAGTAATTACTTGATCAGTCATTTAGTCAAATTTAGTTTTCTTTTATTTTTAATGAAATGCCATTCTAAATAAATTATGACAACAATATTATGACAATTTTATATAATTATATAAAAGCCTCACTTTATTTAGCAATTAAATAGCCAATTTTTTTTATTTAATATATATATATATATATATAATGTGATTAACCATATTATTGAAAAAAAAAATTAAATCAAAGAAATACTTATTTTTATTTTCAATGACACAAATATTTTTTTATTTTTTAAAAGTGCTTTTGTTTGCTTTAATATTTGTATAATTTAAAAAAGCGTTGATTTTATATAAGTTTAATTAATATAATAAAAAAAAATATTTAAATGTTATTACAATAGAAAAAATATTTTAAAGATATAAAAAAAGTAATTATATTAATTTTTAAAAGCTATTAAAAAATTTAATTGATAAAAAAGTTTATCAGTTCAGAACTAGCATCTCATTTTAACCTTCATATTAATCTAGAGTAAAAATTATCTTTTAAAATTTAATGGATTGATAGAATATTGCTAATTCTTCTTGAGCTTTAATTTAATTAAATTAAAAATTTTCTTTTCTATTTTGAACATTATTTTTTTTAAATTTAATTCTGATTTTTAGTAATAACTGATATTTAATTATTTTTTAAGAGTGAGTTAGTTAGATGAAAAAAATGCTTAAGTTTTATTATCAGCTTTAGAAAAATGCATAAATCTCACTTAATTGAAGCTTGAACTTTAGTAATAAAACATATTTATTTCCATTATGAATCAATCTAATTATAAAATATTCATTAAAAAATATTTTAATTATAGCATTTTGTACTTTTTCTCTTCATAATTCTTATAAAAAATAAAATATAAAAAAATATTATTTTAAATTTCTAAATTATTTAAAAGGCACAATTTTATTAGGGATTAAGGAATCTCACCTTTAGCAAAAGTTTTGCCAATTATTATCAACCTATAAGTCCTAAAAATTAACTTAAGGTAAACAAAACAGAAATACTTTATTCATCAAAATAAGTTTTCTATTTTTTATAATTTCTTAAAACTTTAAATTATAAAAATCCTGTTGTTTTTGCTATTCACTGATTAAATGTTTATTCACTAAACTAAAATTGATTAATGGTTTCCTTTTGATTTAAGAAATATATTTTGTTTCAATAAATATTTTTGATAATTTAGTGATAAAATTATTTTTTCTAAATTTATTACAATTAAAAAGTATTATTTTTAAAATATTAATAAAGCAGTAATGGAATAGGCTATGAAGGGTTAAAAAATTTAGCTTCTGGATTAGCTTAATGTTTTAAACTGTAAATTTTAGAACTTAATCTTGGGTATTAAATATTTAATTTATACTTCATATTTTCTTAAGAAGCAAACATTAAAAATTATTATTTAATTATATCATTTTATTTTTTAAATATATTTTAATAATTTTATCTATAAATAATAAAAAATTTATGCCCTCAAAGATGGAATAATATTGGACTATATTAAATTTCAGATTTAGGTTCAGCATTAGTTAATTGTGTTAATCTATCAACTTTAGACTTAAATCTAAGGTAAATTCATATTATATTTAAGTTAACTAAAATTTTATTTATATTTTTTTTTGAAAAAGAATTTGTTTATTGAAAATTCAAATTTTAATTATTTATTTTTATCAAGCAAAAATTTTATTAATGCTCAAAGAGCTTTAGACATAGGATCTAATATAGCAAAGTGCTGTAAATTATCAACACTAATACTTACTTTTTCGTAAGAAATTATATTAAAATTTAATTAATTTTCATTTTTTCAATGAAGTTTATGTAAATAGATGTAATTTAAATATCTTTTAACATATTCAATAAATTTTGAATATAAAATTTTAATTAATATATTAAATTTGTTAGGTTTTTTAAATTATTAAAAATGAATTTTGACATTAATACATTTAAGAATTTTCAAATAAATGAATAAAAATATTTATAAAAAGAGAAAATTATATCTAAGATTAAGGAGTAAATTAATTAGGGATTAATTTGGGTAATAGTTAAACTTTGTAAGACTTAAAACTGTGTCTAGAGTAATAAGAATTTTTTTTGATTTTGACAATAACTCAATTTTTAATTATAATTTGACAAATTAAATTTTAAAAGACGATATTGTATATATATTTAAAATTTAAAGAAAAAATTAAATTGGAGCATAAGGAGCTTTAGGCTTGGGCTTTGGATTATCAAATTGCTCTAATTTATCTTTCTTGGAAATCTAACTTTTGTAATATTCTATATTTTTAATTGATTTACTTTTTTTACAAGCAAATATTTTATAAAATTATAATTAAAAAAATAAATTATAAAAGCTACAACAGCATTGGTAGTTAAGGTATTAATGATTTAGCTTAAGCTTTATAGAGCTGCGTTAAATTAATTTCTCTAAAACTGATTTTGAAGTAAGTCTTATCTTATTAGTTTTTAATTTCTTTATACTTATAAATTTAAATATAATTAATCAACTCTATTTTATTAAAGTGAAAATAAAATTGGAGCTCTAGGAGCAGCAAGCTTGGCATCTGCTTTATAAGGTTTTAAAAATCTTTTAAATTTTTATTTGACTATGAGGTAAACAATTTTTTTTCTTTTAAATAATGTTTTAATTCAGTTAAAGCATAAAATAACACTTCAGGCAAAGATTTTGCTACTTTGTTATAAATTTATTTGTTTTAGCAGAAATGTTAAATTTTAAAGAATCTTTCTATTAAATATAAATATAGAATTTTGTAACTTAAAATTTTTAATTGATTTTAAAAGCTACTCAAATAATGAACTTCAAAACAGCATCTTTATCAAAATTTATTATTTAAATAATCATAAAAAACAAAAATATTTTATAAACAGCACTAAAGAAATTGAAATGGATTCATAAAAAGAAATATAAAAAAAAGCTAAAAAAATAAAGAGATTAGTTAAGAAACGAATTGCCTTCTTTTGAAATTCTGTTTTTATACTTTAATTTGAGTATAAAATTACTCTACTTAATCTACTTAATGCTATTAATTAATAAAAAATCTTTATTTTTTGTAGAATTTTTATTTACTTTAAGTATTTTTATTTCTTACTATTAATTGAACAATTTTTACATAAATTTATTAAATAAAATAACCAATATTGAAATTATTTTCATCTCTAAACCTTTATAAGATTATTATATATATTATATAATGAATACATTTTGTAGAGGCTTAAACGTTTAAAATAATGATATTCAATTTTATTTTTAATAGTCTCTCTAAAAATCTTTCATTTCATTTCATTTATTTTAATAAAGATAATCATATAATATGTTTTATTTCTAGTTTTAAAAATATATAAAACCATGATAAATAAATATATTTTTTTACAATTAGAAATATTTTCAAATAAACATTCAACTTCTTCACTTATTTTTTATCAAAGACTTATACGTTTAACAACTAATCTTTTAACTTTAAGGTACTTGCTCAATATTTTTTATACCTGCCAGAAATAAATAGCATTACACCTATAAATAGACATTAGAGATAATTAAAATGAGTATAATAGTTTTAATTATTTTTAATGATTAAATAAAATAAATTTATAAAAAATGTTTTAAATTAAATTTTGAGAAATAAAAGAGTTTTTCTTTAATTTATTTTTATATTTATTTTAAAAATAAATAAATCAAGATCATAATAAAAATCAAATAAAGTGCAAATAAATAATAAGAGTATTTTTATTTTTATCTATTTTAATTTTAAAAATATGAGAATCCAAAACAAATAAGCTTTTTTTACGCTAAATTAAGTGTCAAGTTTGAGAGATTAATGCAGTTTGCTAATGCAGAACCTAAGCTTGAGGCACCATCTACACCAATTTAATTTTCACTTTTTAAATATTGAAGAAAATTT
Source organism: Tetrahymena malaccensis 436 (assembly GCA_000231845.2). Taxonomy (NCBI): domain Eukaryota; phylum Ciliophora; class Oligohymenophorea; order Hymenostomatida; family Tetrahymenidae; genus Tetrahymena; species Tetrahymena malaccensis. Next base: position 85,603 of record JH720136.1, on the reverse strand, counting down.
AAGTTAGTTAGTTAGTTAGTTAGAAGGAAAAGTGAATAAAAAATATCTATTAACAATAAACTATTAAAACAGATAAGTTGTTTTTTACCTAAAATCAAGTGTCAAATTAGAGAGTTTAATGCACTTTGCTAATCCTGTACCTAAGCATGAGGGAAATTCATCACCAACTTAATCTATACTTTTAAATATTGAAGAAAGTATTAATTAGTAAAAATGAATAAAAATATGAATTAAGATTAAACTAGTAAATAATATAAGCATATGTTGAAAATTAAAAATTTATTAAATTAAAAAAAATAATCAGAATCAAAAAGTAGATAAATAAAAAGAAAATTTTTGTTTTAATCCTTTCAGATATTAAAAAATATCGCAATCCAAAATAAATAAGATTTTTTAACTTGAGAAAAAGTGTAAAATTTGAGAGATTTGGGTATTTTTCCAATGCAGAACCTAATCCTGAGGCACCATTTGCACCAATTTAATTTCCCCTTTTTAAATATTGAAGAAAATATTATTAGTAAATAGAAGAAAATATGATTAAGAATAAACTAATAAATAATTTAGGCAAAGATAAAAATGAAAAATGATTTAAATTAAAAAAATGCAATCATAATCAAAAAGTAAATAAATATAATTTAAAGAGTCTTTATGTTTTAATCGATTTTTATATTAAAAAATATCATAATCCAAAACAAATAAGTTTTTTTACCTTAAGAAAAGTTTCAAATTTGAGAGGTTAGTGCAGTTTGCTAATCCAGAACCTAAGCCTGAGGCACCTTCATCACCAATTTTATTGAAACTTTTTAAACATTAAAGAAAATATTAGTTAGTTAGAAGGAAAAATTAATTAAATATGATATAAGTATAAAGAAGTAAATAATTTAAGCAAAAGTTGAAAATAATAATTGACTTAAATTTAAAAAAATAATCAGAATCAAAAATTAAATCAATCAAATAAAAATAATGTTTTATTCCAATTTGATGTTAAAAAGTATCATATCCAAAACAAATAAGCTGTTTTTAAGTTAAATCAAGTACCAAATTTGAGAGATTAGTGCAGTTTGATAAAGCAGAACCTAAGCCTGAGGCACCATTTGCACCAATTTTATTTTTACTTTTTAATATTAAAGAAAATATTAGTTGTTTAGATGGTAAAGTGAATAAAACATATGAATTAAGAATAAACTAGAAAATAATTGAAGCAAATATTGAAAATAAAAAATGACTTAAATTAAAAAAAACATAATCAGAATCAAAAATCAAATAAATCAAAGTTAAAGTATCTTTATGATTTAATAAATTTTGATGTTAAAAAATATCACAATAAAAAACAAATAAGCTCTTTTACTAAAGAGAAAGAGTCAAACTTGAGAGATTAGTGCAGTTTGATAATGCAGAACCTAAGCCAGATGCAGCATTTGCACCAATTTCATTTTCGCTTTTTAATATTGAAAAAAATATTAGTTAGTTAGAAGGAAAAGTAAATAAAACATATGAATTAAGAATAAGCTAGAAAATAATAGAAGCAAACGTTGAAAATAACTTAAATTAAAAAAAAAAACATAATTAGAATCAAAAAGTAAATAATTCAAATATAAAGAGTTTTTATATTTTAATCCATTTAAATTTAAAAATACCACAATACAAAACAAATAAGCTGTTTTTACACAAGAGAGAGTGTCAAATTTGAGAGATTATTGCATTTTGCTAATCCAGAACCTAAACCTGAGGTACCTTCATTACCAATTTAATTGTAGCTAAATAAAATGAATAAAAAATACTAATTAAACTAGAAAATAATTTAAGCAAAGATTGAAAATGAAAAATGAATTAAATTAAAAAAATGAATCAAAATAAAAAATAAATAAATCAAATTTAAAGAGTCTTTATCCTTTAATCAATTTTGATGTTAAAAAATATAACAATTCAAGACAAATAACCTCTTTTTACTCAAGATAAAGAGTCAAATTTGAGAGATAAGTGCAGTTTGCTAATGCATAACCTAAGCCTAAGGTATTTTCATCATCAATATAGTTGCCACTTTTTAAATATTGATGAAAATGTTAATTTGTTAGAAGGAAAAATTAATAAAAATATATATTTAGAATGAAATATTAAATAATTAAAGTATAGGTTAAAAATGAAAAATGACTTAAATTAAAAAAAAATAATCAGATTTAAAAAGTAAATAAATCAAATAAAAAGATTATTTAGTTTTAATTCATTTTGATATTAAAAAATATCACAATCCAAATGAAATAAGCTGTTTTTACAGTAAATAAAGTATTAAATTTGAGAGATTAGCGCAGCTTCCTAATGCAGAAACTAAGCTTGAGGCACCTCTCTCACCAATTTAATGGTAACTTTTTAAATATCGAAGAAAATATTGTTTAGATAGAAGGAAAAATGAATAAAAATATGAATTAAGAATAAAATAATAGCATATAATTTAAGCAAAGGTTGAAAATAAAAAATAAGACACAAATACATAAATATTAATTTGAATAAATACATTTTTTTAAATTTAAGATAGTTAATTAATAAGAAAAACAATATTAAATTTAATTTACCTGAGATCGATATAGAGATTAGTATGAGTCTAAAGAGAAGATTTCAAAAACTTTTTTAATTATAAAAATAAAATTAAAGAGTAATTAATTAAAAAATAAATACTTACATCTTCCAGTATCTCAAAATATTAATTCTATTATATCATTTATTTTTCGATTATTTAACTAGAAACAATTATATTTAAATATAAAAAAAGTTAATAAATTATTATTTTTTCATAAGAATTAATTTGGATAAAACAACAAATAAACTTGAGATTAAATATTGAAATTAAGAAAATAAATCATAAATAATAGATATAAATTTAAATATTTAGAAAGTTTTTTTAAAAATTAGTCAATTAAGTACATCTCAAACATAGATTTTCTTTTTTCAATTTCTGATATTAAGGGAAGTTTATTTATAAAAATTTAGCATCATTTAAAATTATTTAAAAATAAATAAATAATTTATGAAAGTAAAAGTCATAATCAACAAAAGTTGTAAATTTAATATTATATCAATATATAATGAATATAAAGCATACAAATATAAGAATTAATATTTTTTCAAATTTTTGGTGGTTTTCATAAAAAAAACACAAAAAAGTATTATTTTCTCATAAATTTTTAATATTCTCTTTAAAAATTTACCATATATTTAATTTATTTTAATAAAATGATCTTAAAGTTATATTATATGTTTTATTTATTGTTTTAAATATATAAAGATAGATAAATATATTTTTTTTATATTTAGAAACTTTTTTTTCAAATTATACATTATCAATCTTCTCTTATTTATTTCACAAAGTAATTTATTTAGCAACTAACCTTATATTTTAAAGGTACTTGCGCAATATTTAATATTTATCTGACTCATTAATGTCATTGCCACTATCAACAAATATTAGAAATAATTAAAAAAAAATCATAATAAATATTTTAATGTAAATTTTAATAAGTAAAAAGTTTTTCTTTAATTTTTATTTTAAAAATAAATAAATTAAAATCATATTAAAATTCAAATAAAATGGGAGTAAATTAAATGAATTTATTTTTATAATCCAACTTGATGTTAAAATATAACATAATCTAAAACAAAGAAGCTGTTTTACTTGAGATAAAGTATCAATTTTAAGAGATTAGTGCATTTTGATAATGCAGAACCTAAGCATGAGGCACCATATGAACCAATTAAATTTGCACTTTTTAAATATTTAAGAAAATATTAGTTAGTTAGAAAAAAAATGAGTAAAAAACATTTAAAAAATTAAGAATTAACTAGTAAATAATTTAAGTAAAGGTTGAAAATTAAATATGAATTAAATTAAAAAAACAATAATCAGAATCAAAAACATATAAATAAAATAAAAAGAGCATTTTTGTTTTCATCCGATTTGATATTTAAAAAATATCATAATTCAAAACAAATAAATAAGACATTTTTACCTTAGATAAAAAGCCAAATTTAAGAGATTAGTGCACTTTGCTAATGCAGAACCTAAGTTTGAGGCACCTTCATCACCTACCTAATTGAAGCTTTTTAAATATTGAAGAAAATATTAGTAAGTTAGAAGGAAAAATTAATAAAAAATATGAATTAAGAATAAAAAAAAGAGTGAATAATTTAGTTAAAGATTGAAAATCAAAAGATACCTAAATTAAAAAAAAAACATAATTAGATTCTAAAAGTAACTAAATCAAATAAAAGGATTATTTTTGTTTTAATCCAATTGATATTAAAAAATATCAAAATACAAAAAAATATGTTATTTTTACTTGAGCTAAAGTGTCAAATTTGAGAGATTAATGCACTTTGTGAATCCAGAACCTAAGCCTGAGGCACCGTTTGCACCAATTTAATTTCCACTTTTTAAATATTAAAGAAAAAATTGATTAGTTAGATGGAAAAATGAGTTAAGAATAAATTAGTATATATTTTAAGCAAAGGTTGTAAATGAATAATGACTTAAATTAAATATACATAATCAGTATCAAAAAGTGTATACTTCAAATAATAAGATTATTTTTTTAAAGTCCATCTTGATATTAAAATATATCATAATCCAAAAAAAAACAAGTTGTTTTTACCTTAAATCAAGTTTCAAATTTGAAAGATTAGTGTACTTTGCTAATGCAGAACCTAAGCCTGATGCACCTTCGTCACCAATTTAATTTCGTCTTTTAAAATATAGAAGTAAATATTTAGTTATAAGGTAAATAAATAAAAAATATGAATTAAGAATAAATTATTAAATAATTTAAGCCAAAGTTGAAAATGAAAAATGATTTAAATTAAAAAAACATAACCAGAATGTAAATCAAATAAAAAGAGTATTTATGTTTTAATCTACTTTGATATTAAAAAACTCACAATTTAAAATAAATAAGCTGTTTTACTATATAGTAAGTGTCAAATTTGAGAGATTAGTACAGCTTGCTAAGTGAGAACCTAAGTCTGAGGCACCATTTCCACCAATTTAATTTCCACTTTTTAAAAATTGAAGAAAATATTTGTTAGTTAAAAGGAAAAATGGATAAAAATATGAATTAAGTAAGAATAAAGAAGTAAATAATTTAAGCAAAGGTTGAAAATAAAAAAGTAGTTAAATTTAAAAATACATAATTAAAAGACATATAAATCAAATAAAAAGAGTGAGTATTCTTGTTTTAATCGAATTTTAAATTAAAAATATTATGATCCAAAACAATAAGCTGTTTTTACCTTAAAAGAAGTAATAAATTTGAGAGATTTGTGCATTTTGCTAATGCAGAACCTAAGCATGAGGCACCATTTGGACCAATTTAACTTTTACTGTTAAATGTTGAACAAAATATTAGTTAGTTAGAAGGAAAAGTCAATAAAAGTATGAATTAACAATAAAATAGTAAAAAATTTAAGCAAATTGTTGAAAATAAAAATGGCTATAACTAAAAAAACATAATCAAAATCAGGAAGTAAATAAATCAAATAAAATGAGTAAATTTGTATTTATCGAATTTGATACTAAAAAATACTATGATCCAAATATATAAGCTGTTTATACCTTAAAAAAAGTATCAAATTTGAGAGATTAGTACACTTTGCTATTCCAGAACCTAAACTTAAGATACCTTCATCACCAATTTAATTATAACTTTTTAAATATTATAGATATTTTTACTTAATTAGAAAAAAAATGAATAAAAATATGAATTAAGAATAAACTATAAATAATTTAAGCAAACATTGAAGTTGAAAATTAACACAAAAATATAAAAATTAATTCAAATAAATGAATGAACATTTTTTTGAAAGTATTTCTTTTGAAAATAATTAACTTGATATCAATATTAAATAAATAAGATAAATGATAGTAAATTTAATTTACTTGAGATTAATATGGAGGTCAGTATGAGTTTAAAGAGAAGAGTTTAAAAACTTTATTTATAGTAAAAATAAAATTAAAGCATAGTTAATTAAAAAATAAATACTTACATCTTCCTGGCTATTAAACTATTAAATCTATTATATCATTTTATTTTTTTTGATATTTAGTTGAAGCAATATGTCTAAATTTAACAAATTATGAAAATAGTTAATTAATAATTTATTTTTTAATAAGAATTATTAATCCAATAATTAATTTTTGATAAGAAAGAAATCAAATAATGATAGAATTCTATCTTTCAACAAAAACTACCTATGTAGATAGAATTTTATTAATTTATTTAACAAGAAATTATCTATTAATTTAAGGTATGACATTAATAGTATTGAGTACTTTATGATATATACTTTAAATATTTATCATAAATTTAAAAAATTCAAATGTACTACCCTTTTTTTCTAGTAATAAGATATGTGATTTATTATAAAATACTTGAAGCTCTCATTAATTAGCACTACGCCCTCCCCAATCTATTCAAGTCAAAATTGGTATTATGACATAAATAATATATCAGTTGATATCAAAAGGAAATCTTTTTGGAAAATAAAAAAATGCGGTATTTAATTTATTTACTATAAATACATTTATTTTTAAAATTCTATTGATTTATTAAAAAAAATTTGTTAATTAAAAGAAAATAATTTGTGAACATTTGAAGAAAAGCATACAAAAATGTAAATATAAATTATATTAAATAATAAAATATAAAATAGAATTTTAGCTAATTTATTTAAATTAACTACAATTAATATTTACATTTATTTTATATGAAAACAATTTACAGTATCATGGAAGGATTTAGAGAACTTAAACTTAGGTATGAAGCACCAAAAGATATCTTTGAAAAAATTTAAGAAGATTACTATTAAATGAATAAGAAAAATTTTTTATTTGGCCCTAGTACTCTATCTGAAATATATGATGAGCTTCAATAAAATGATATTTACTTAACAGGAATTGTTTCCTAAGGCTAATCAGGCGTGATCTTCAATGGAGAGTATGAAAACGAGTAAGTGAATATAAAATGCAGTAAAATTACAGATACTGAAAGAATAGAAGAGTAGACTAAAATACTTTAAGCATTAAAAAACACCTCTTACGTGTGTTAACCTATCAAATAATTTTATTCTTCAGATAAATCTATGTATTATCAAGTTTCTAAAAAGTACTCATGTAGGATACTCAATAATTAAATTATATTAAAGTAAGGATTAAATTTAAATAAAATTTATTAAAATTAGGCAATCTTTAAGCAATTATGCAAAATCTCATTGAATAAAATGAAGCTTTAGAGTTAAACCCAATCATTGGTTTTGCAATACAAATGTCAACTGCTTTTGAAACAATGTAATAAAACTAAATCTTTCATTCTGATGTTAATCCAGAAAACATTCTTTATGATAGCTTAACTGAATCTATTGAACTAAGTAAAATTTTATTCACAAAAATATAAATAGTTATAAAGATTATAAAAAGCTAATTTTGGAAAATCTAAATACTTAAAGAGTTAAGAAGGATCAAAAATTGAAGATGTATGTTTCTCATATTTTAAATAATTATAAAAACTGATAATTTTTAATTTTTAAAGGACAACGATAATGAAAAGAAGTATTTTTCTCCTGAATATTATGAAAATTAGTCCAATTTAGATATTAAAGTATTTAAATATAATTAAATTTTATTTATTAACCAATATAATGTACTTAAAAGCATGACATTTATGGGCTTGGTTTAATAATTCTTGAATTATCTGTTGGAAAATGTTTTAGTAACCTTGAGTGCAAGCAGATAATGAATGGATAGATTGAAGGCTATATGAGCAAAAAGGAGTTTTATTAAGAACTAAATTAAATAATTAGTCAAATGCTTTAAATTAAACCTAATGATAGGATTGACTCAATTTAGGTGAAAAAATTATTTGAAGACTTAAAACTTAAACTGATAAATGAATTCATACTTTCAGTTGAGAATAAAGTGGATTCGTTCACATCAAAAAGGATGATTTCTTAATTTAAATAGTCTTATGTTTAACTAGATTTAGATTATAATGAATAAGAGGAAATAAGACTAGATGAATATTCATTCCAAGGAATTGATAAGATACCTAAAATAAATGAATATCTTAAAAAGAGAATAGTCCATCATTTGAATCTAGATTTTTCGTAAAATGTTAATTAAAAAAATTATTTGCTAAATAAATTTTTTATTTTAATCAATTCTATAAATAAAATATCATTTTTTTACATCAACCAAACTATTACGCTAAAATATATATATAAATACCGATCAAATTGTTTAATCTAAATTAAAAAATTTTTTTAATTAGTTAATTGTAAATAGATTTAATTATTTTTACAATAATTATGGATTAGATTAATTTTTTAGCTCATTTAGCTTAAATTATAATAAAGCTAACTTATTATCTTATCTTTAAAATTATCGTGTTTAACTAGATTTAAATAATATGATTTTTTTGTTATTAGGAAGTAAATTTAATTATTTCTTTAATAATTATGAATTAAACTAATTTTTTTAGCCAATTTAGCTTAAATTATAATATAGTATTATCCTTAAAATTATCATATATAACTAGATTTAAATAATAACATTAAATTAAATTGTTAATTTTTTTAAAATCATATGAAATAAATGAAATTTTAATTTTTTAAATTAAATATAACTGAAAAATATTTATTGAATTTTGAATTAGTTATAATGGAATTGATAAAGAATCATCTAAAGATATTTCAGCTATTTTAACACAATGTTAAAATATAACTTGCTTGGGCATAAATCTCAGGTAAAATTACTAGAATTGCTCAAAAATCTACTTTTTTTTACAATTTTCTTTTGAATTTGAAAATTAATTTCAACTTTTACTATAAATCTTTTGTTAAATATAATTTGTTTGTTAAAAAAAACAATTCTTAAATTATTAATATTATAGAGGAAATAAAATTTGTGCAGAGGCCATTTAGAATATTGCTATCTCTTTGGAGTAATGCTGCAAAATTACTTCAATTAATATTGATTTAAGGTAATATCAATTTTATTTTTTATTAAAAAATTTTCATTCTAACTTAAAATATTAGGGAAAATTAAATTGGAATAAATGGAGCCATACATATTGGTTAACTATTAGAAAAATTTGATACTCTCAAAACTTTGAATCTTGATTTGAGGTAATTTTAAAGCAAATCAATTTTATGTTAAGATTTTAATAAATTAAATTCTTAAATATCAAAAAATTTAATGTTTAATTTAATCAAACTAAAAAAGATATTAATTTATTTTTATTAGTAATACTGGTATTGGATTTGATGGAGCAAAGATTATAGGAATTAGTTTAGAATAATGCAGAAACATCTCTCACTTAAAATTAAATTTAAGGTAATCAAATTTAACAAAAGTATTTTATACTGGTTGTTGCTAATACAAATAAATTTATCTTAAAAATATAATAAAAAGCTTAGTTAATGCATTTTAGACTTTTTAATTATAAAATTTTCAAATAAAAATAATTTTAATATAGAGAGAATAATGTTGGAGTAGACGGCGTTAAAAGTATTGCTATGAGTATGCAAAAATGCTATTAGATAACCTCGCTAAACCTTTTTTTCAAGTAAAAAACTATCAAATTCTTTCTTTAAAATGTTTAAACTCGTTTTAAAGTTTTAAAGATAGAATTATTTTTTCAAAATACAAATTTCTTTTATTTTGTTTTTAATTTGAAATTTCTTTCTCGATGTTTTTTTTTTTGATTTACAAATTTTTATGAATAATAAGAAAACTAAAAAATTAAATTATTTTTTATAGTTCTAGTGATATGAATGAAGATGGTACAACTGCAATTGAAGAAATGAGAAAAAATATGAGAAAATTAGATGAATTTAACTTTTACTGTTATTGAAAATTGTTAAATTTTAAGTAATTAAAATCAAAATTTATTTTATTTAAACAAACTTAACTAGAATAAATGTTAGAAAACAACTAATTTTAAATTTATTAAAATAAGAACTTAAAATTAATGCTTAATATAAAAAATATTTTCTTGTTTTGTATTTTTAGTTGTTACAAAATATAAATTTCTAAATTTAAACTATGTGAAAAAAGTAATAAAAAATAAATTTAAAATTTCTATATTTATTTATCAAAGTTACTTTATTTCATGTTTAAAAAATGAATTAAATATAAATTTTTAAATTATCTTTTTAAAAAACTTTAAAAGATAGTATTTATCCAAGATGTAAAAATTTAGATTAAAAAATTTTCTAAATAGTTACATATCTCTTATTTATCATTAATATTCTAAATTTATATTTGATCTCAGTTTTATTTATTCTCTCTATCCAAATTTAATCTTATTAAAAAATAAATAATTAATTAAATATTTTTGTAATTTATTAAATTTAAATAAATTGTTTCTA
>JH720136.1:43300-72611 GCA_000231845.2 Tetrahymena malaccensis 436 | reverse complement strand
TCATTTTTCCTTCTAACTAACTAATATTTTCTTCAATATTAAAAAAGGTATAATTAAATTGGTGCCGAAGGTGCCTCAGGCTTAGGTTCTGGTTTAGCAAGCTGCATTAATCTCTCAAATTTGACACTTGATCTCTTGTAAAAACAGCTTATTTATTTTAGATTGTGATATTTTTTAATATCAAAATAAATTAAAACAAAAACAATCTTTTTACTTGATTTATTTACTTTTTGATTCTCATTATATTTTTTAATTTAATTCATATTTTATTTTCAACATTTGCTTAGATTATTTACTAGTTTCTTTATTCTTAATTCATATTTTTATTCATTTTTCCTTCTAACTAACTAATATTTTCTTCAATATTTAAAAAGGTACAATTAAATTGGTGCTGAAGGTGCCTCAGGCTTAGGTTCTGGATTAGCAAGCTGCATTAATCTCTCAAATTTGATACTTAATCTCAAGTAAAAGCAGCTTATTTGTTTTAAATTGTGATATTTTTTAATATCAAAATAAATTAAAACAAAAACAATCTTTTTACTTGATTTATTTACTTTTTGATTTTGATTAATATATTGATTTTATATTTTTAAGATAAGATTGAAAGAAATAAGAAATAAAAAACAATTCATCAAAAATTTAATGAAAATATTTTAATTTTTTTAATTTTAATTTATTCATAAAATAATTAAAATATTTACTCATATTATTTTGTAATTATCTCAATCTCTATTTATAGAAACAATTAAATTTATGGACCACACTCAAAAATATTGAACAAGTGCCTTAAAGCTAAAAGATTAGTTGTTAAAGCTATCCGTTTATGAAAAACATAAAATGAAATATAGAAAATGTATCATATGTAAGTCATAAAATTACAGGATCTATTTTTATGTGAAATATATATATAAATTATACTAAAAGAATTTTTATATAAATTCTAAAGCTAAAATTTATATTTTATATTAGTGAAAGAAAGAAAAAATCAATATAGATAGATTTATGATAAAAAAAAAATAAAAAATATACATGGAATTATTGTTAAATTGAAAAAAAATGTTTAAATATAAAATCAATTAATTTTATTTATCTTTATTTTTTATATTTTTTAAACTAAAATACATAGAATATTAGTTTATGTTAATTTTATTAAATCATATTAAATAATATGTTAAATTTATAAAAAGAATATTAAAAATTTTATTTGTTTTTTAAAAAAATTTAAGTTTTTTTTAGATATTTTATACATCAAATTCAAAATTTGTAGACTAAAATAAAAAAAATTTCTAAATATATAAAATTCCTAATAATAAATTTATATTAGATTCAAAACTAAATTAATTTAAAAAAGGAAATTAACATAACAATTAAAAATTTATTTTAACAACCCACAATAAAAAAATATTAACAAGAAGATGTAGCGATTAGTTTTAATGTAAAAGAAATCAATATCTTAATAATAATTAAAAAAATAAAATCATCAAAAGTTAATTAGAAATGAAAAGTTAATTATTTTTAGCAAAGATATATACGAGAATTTATTAATTTCAATTCGAAATTAAATAATAATTTAAAAAAAATATTTTTGAAAGTTATTCATAATAAATTTTGTATTCAGGATTTTGAGCTTAAAAAAAAACAACACTATTCAAAGCATAATTAAAAATCATGCCAAAATATGAGCTCAGCCTATTAGTATTATTTAGAGGATATTCACTGATCGTTTTTGAATTACATAATTAAATTTCAATTTGCAATTTTTCAAAAATTAAGAGGAAAAACAGCTGATGAAAAATTTTTGATGTCTTTTATTATTTAGTTAAGCAACTCATATTAATCTAAATCAAAAAGATTCAAAATAATAATAAGGAGATATAATCATTGGTTTTAATGTAAAGCAAATTAATTTCTTAAAATTGAGTTATGGATTTTTATGAAATGATCAAAATTAATAGGCAATAGAAAATTTATAATTGTTTTAAATTTAATGCAATAAATTTTATATTTATGGTAAAATATTCTATTGTATAATTTATAAAGGAATATTAAATATTCTATTTACTTTAAATTAAAATAATCATGTAAAATAAGAATATGAATGAATGAATATTTATCAAAGAAAGTTCTTTAAATTTAACGATTAAAATTACCAATCATTTTTAAAGTAAAATCTATTTAAGGTTTTTTAGTTAAAAAGATTGAATATTTAATTGAAAAGGGAAATTAATCATTTATTTTACTGTAAAGCAAATAAATTTGTATTAAATTGTACTTTTAATAGATTGTAAGAAAAATAATTCAAATATTGAAAAAATTAATTAACAAAGAAAATCAACCTTTATTTTTTTTGTAAGAACAAAATTTAGTTTTATTTATTTTCTTTTATATAATGCCGAATTCTGAAAAGCAAAGGGAATTATTTTTAAAAAAATAATTAAAAAAAATAAACAAATAAATATTAATAAAAATAAACACCTAATAATTAATTTATTGGAAAATGAAGAAAAACTTGATTTTGCTAATAATGTTGATTTTATTTGTGCTTTAAATAAAATGCAAAGTCTAATTTGATGAATAAAGTTAAATTTAAAATTATTATTGTGATATAAACATAATTCAGTAATTAGAACAATAAAATATTCTTTATTCATGCCAAGGAAATGAAATAATCGTATAAAATTAAGACCAAATTTAATTAGATTTATAATTGATAAACAATAATGTTTCTTCATGTTTAATGATAAACAATATTCAAATTGTTTAGATAAATAATCTAATTTTAAAAAATATTACTCCTGTTTAGATAAATCAGTTAATAGATTTTAGTAAAATTGCTAGTCTAAATATTAAAAATTTAATTATTTCTGAGTTTGATGATAATTTTGGAGAGTCTCTTATTAGTTCATGGAATATTAAAGAGCTTATAATAGGTTAAGTAACGATCAATTTTGTTTATTTTTAATCTTTACTTACGTTATATTCAGATAATCTCACAATTTAATAAATTAATATTGAAAACTCTAATATCTGTTTATCATCTTTTGTGGGAAATAATATTCTAATTATACAAAATATTTAGATTTTAATAGATAATTCCTTTAAATAGCTTTAAGAATGTAGCAGTGGTTTAATGTATGTTTCATAATCTAAACTAGTTATATAAAATATTGATATTTTAATAGATAATAATATTTTAAATGAGGATATTTTTAATTTTGCACAATTAAAAATAAATGAATAATCTTCATAAAAAATGTAAATATTTATCAATAAGATATCCTATAAATCATCAAAAAGTTAATATCAAAAAGGAGTCATTAGAATTGGAAATTAAAATAGTTAAGCTTATGAAATACTTATTAATTAAATAGTGTTTGAATAATATGATAGTAAAAGCTTTATTTAACTATTTATTGTTAATGCTGAATTAAGTACTATAAACGAATTAGATATAGCAGGATTTGATACGTATGTTTCTTTAAACGAAAGGGAAAGTTTAATTAACTTTTAAAATGTATCTTAATTTGAAATGAATAAATTGACTGCAATATAATCAGCTGTAATAAATGGATATATTGTGTAAGGATATTTTGGCAAATAATTTACCATAAGTAATATTTTGATTAAATCCTAAATTATTTAATCAAGCATAATAAATCTATTTAGCATTCCATATGTTAATGTGATCGAAGTAAATATATATAATAATGATTTCGAAGATTATTTGATTAGAGCTAATGGAGTTTAGATTTTTGATTTGTAATAATTTAAAGCAGAACAATGTTAGATATAGTAAAAATCTTTGTTTTATCTATAGGATATTAACCAAGGTATATTCAAAATAATTTAATTTAGTAAAATATACACAAATCTAGAATATAATATGGCAATTTTTTACATTAAGTTAGATACAAATTTTAATAATAATAGCATTGCTTTTGAAGATGTTGAGGCAGATTTAGCTTCTGATAATAACATATAATTTTTAATTTTGAATGGATAAAAGTTTTTTTTCTTAATGAGCAACACAAAAATAACTAATGGATCATCAAAAAATTTTGGAGGCTGCTTATATTTTGATAGCAGTTTTAAAGTAAGTGCTTATATTTAAAATACTACATTTAAGAGATGTAAAAGTAAGTTCTTAGGAGGAGCTATTTCAGGGATTCAAAATGTTAGATTAAAAAATGTTAATTTTATTGAATGCAGTAGCTAAATTGGTGGTGCAATATATACTTTAACAAGTGATAATCTACCATAGGAATATTTTTCTTAAAATACAGGTTACTTAGCAGCTAGTAATTATAACAGAGATAGATTATAAATAAGTATATAAGATATATTAGAAATAAATTAAAGCAGTGATAACGTAACAGATTTATTCTTATAAACAGATGGCTATTTATATCCAGGATTAACTTATATTTTAAGATTGTAAATATCAGTAGATGGAGAGGATTATAAAAACTTCACAGATAAAAATTTTTTTGGTAATCTTTATGAGTTTCTGGATTAACCCTCTAAGTATTTTATTTCAAACACACCACCTTAGTTAAGTTCAATAAACTTTCCATATCTACTCTGGTGTGCCTAAGATATTTCATTTCATAAAGATTAGACAAAATAACTAGGCATTATAAATATCTCCTTCAGTGAACTTATTGAATTGAATACAGCAGGGTATAAAATATTTAATGGATGCAAAGATCAAGGAATGGAAAAAGTTTTTTATTAAAATAATTAACAGTTTATCTGTAAATATTGCTAGAAAATGTAGGTTAGCAATAATGGTGTATGTTAAAACTGTCCATATAATTATTTCTCAGATTGTTATGGAAATAATTCAGTTTTAAAGTAATTTTATTGGAGATCTAATAATTCAGTTGACCCAAAAGATATTTTTTATTGCTTTGGTAACCCATAAAACTGTTAAGGAGGTAAATTAACTCAACTGAATAATTTTTAATTAAAAAAAAATATTAAACTAATTTTTCAAACAAAAATTATTTTCTAAAAAGCCATTTAATTTATGACTTAATTTAATTAATTTATTTTATTAAAAAAGGTAGCGGAATAGGAAATGAGCTTTGTTATGAGGGTCATATTGGACCATAGTGTTTGGCTTGCGATGTTTATGGAAGCTATTGGAGAGAAAGATATTCTACGATTGGATTCTTTTAATGTGTAAAATGTAGTTCAATATCTTCTAATACAGCTAAATTAGCCATTTTAATTATTATTTTAGCTCTGAGTCTTGTATTTATTTTATTTTCGACATTTAAAAGACTAAAAAACTAAATCTATGCTTTATATCTAAATAAAATGGGTATCTTTTATATAGGCAAGACACTGTAATAAAAATCTTTAACTTCAACATACATCAAAATTTTACTATTTCATATTCAAGTGTATGTCATATCGAATTAATTTACTAATGTAAATGTAGTTAATAGCTTATTTTAATTTTAGTTCCTTTAATACAATCCCTTAAGCTCTCCATTCTTCTCTTTAAATTGTTTGATATCTCAATATAGCTCAGAATAGACTGGTATAGGATTTTCTGATCTTCTGATAACATTTATGATTCCTGTTTTGATTTGCTCTATCTCAATTTTTGTATCGATAGCAGTCTATTTTTTAAAAAAGAGGGTTTTCAGAAGAAGTTTATATGCTTCACTCCTAACTTTCGTATATATCTTCATCATAGCCTTTTATTCTATGCTTTTAGAAAAGAGTTTATCAAGTTTCTTTTGTCTTAACCTGGATAAAAATAAATCGTATTCACTGATTGACCTAAGCTTGTAGTGCGGTAATTCTTCAGAACTCTATTAGATATAAATACTAAGCTTAATAATATTAATTGTATGGTTATTAGTATTTCCTTCTATTATTTTTTTAAAGTTAATTTAATCAAGAAATAGACTTTAAAAAGTAAAAGTTATGTTTACTTTTGGATTTCTGTATAATGAGTACAAAATTCAATTTTTCTATTGGGAAATGATTAGGTTTTTAGTAAAGATCTTATTAGTTTTGCTATCAGTTTCTTTAAAATAGTATCCTTAAATAAGTCTAATAATGATATCCTTAATACTATTCTCATATTTTATAGGATTAAATACTAAAAATCCTTTGATTTCTGTATTTCTAAATAGCCTTGAAAAAATATCAATAATTATTTAAGTAATGATATTGCTCTCTTCAAATTTATACCTACAATAAGATGAAAGCTAAATCGATTCAATTAAAAATTTTAGAACAGCATTTTACATAATAATATAGGTAATTAATGTAGTATTTTTAACTTATACTATTTGGCTGATTTTAACATCATTTATAGAAATATAAATTTAAAAACTAAAAAAATGTATTAAATGGAAGTGTTTTTAAAGATTCAAATCTACAGATAATATCAAAGTCAGTAAAAATATTAAAAAAATGATTCTATGCATCAAGAAAATATAGTTAAATCAAAATTTATCAATAAATTCCTTAATGTACTTCGAAGTTGAATGATGGGCTGGCTCATTTAAATATAAAAAATTATTTGATTTTGTATATAACTAATTACAGTATTTAATTTTATAAATAGAGTAAAATACATTTGTTTTTGATAATAGATTTTATTCAAATTAATTAATAAATTATAAATTTATATAATACATTAACTCTTTCATTTTTTAATTTTCAATAAATCATTTAATTGTAAAAACTTTATTGAAAGAAAATAAAAATATTTTATTTTCCTTAATGATTATTTTTGAAAAAATTTGTATGTATTTACATGTTTAGTAAAAATAATTTAAAAATTTAAAAAACATAATAAACAATTTATTTAATTTACTTTTTATAACTAAATTTATGTTTTTAAATATAAAATAAAGTGGCACTTCCAGATTGATATCCTTGCTGTAGCACTCACTACCAGATGAATAATAATCCTTAAATTCAAAAATATTTAATTAAGCATATAATTTTTACAAATTATTGTAATCTATTTAAATTAATTTTACATTATTAAAAATTATTGATAAAATGCACAAATTATTAATGTATCTCTTGTTAATATTATGTATGTCATATAAATTTATAATTGATAATTCTAAAATTTATTTGTCCTACGATTCCAATAAATTTTTATCAAACTAAATTAATTTTTAATATTTATATTATAAATTAAATTAAAAAAGATTATCAGAAAATATTCTTCAATAAAAAAAAAATGATAAAAAAAAATAAATACTTTTAAATAGAGGATGTAATAAAATATTTTTTAATTATATAATCATTAACTTTATTTATATAATTAAAAAAGTTTTAAAACTCTTCGCTTGAATCTCATACTGACCTCGTCATAGATCTTAGGTAAATTTAATTCATTATTATTAATAATTTATTATCAAGTTAAATAACATGCTTTAAAAATGCTTAACACTCATTATCATTCCTTTATTATTTAATTATATTTTTGTGTAAATTCGCATTCATTATTTTTTTATTTCTTATTAGTTCATATTTTTATTCATTTTCATTCTAATTAACTAATCATTTATTATACTTTCTTCAATATTTAAAAATTAGGAATGAATTTGAAAAAGAATTTATAATTGACTTAATTTCTGCTTTATCAAAGTGCACAAACCTCTCAAGTTTACAACTTTATTTTTAGTAAAAATAGTTAATTTTTTATATTGAATTGTGATTTTTTATTTGCTATTTAGTTCTAATTATTTTTTTATTAGCACTTGTTTTAAATTAATTAATTTTTTATTTAAAATTTTCTTCAAATTAGATAATCAATTTTATTTTCTTCAATATAAAAGTAAAAAAATTATTAGTGCAAAAAATGTATCAGATTTAGGTTCTACTCTAGTAAGCTTCGCTAATCTCTCAAATTTTGAACTATATCTCTAGTAAAAATAGCTAATTTCTTTTACATAATGTTCATATCAATTACAAACAAAAAACTTGTTTATCTATTACACAATTTTTTTTTCTAAATGATTTATTTTTTTATTAAATTCAAGTCATTTTTAAATTATATCTTTTCATTTAATCTAAAATAAAATATATTTTCTTCAATATTTAAAAAGTGGCAATAAAATTGGTGATGAAGGGGCTTCATAATTGGGCTCAGCTTTAGCAAATTGCAAGAAACTCACAAATTTGAAACTTTATTTATGGTAAAAAATAATTTACTTCTTTAAAATTTAAAAAAAAACGAATTTTATTATTCAGGTTTTTATAGATTTAATTGCTTTTTTTAAATTTAACTTGTTTTTAATTAAATATTTTTGAATTCATCATTAATTAATTTTTATCACTTCATACTTATATACTTTTTTCGTTTTAATTAACTGTTACTTCATAAATTAAAAAGTGATAACTAAATACATGATGAAGGTGTTTCAGGCTTAGGTTCTGCTTTAGTAAAAGGAAATAATATCTCAAATTTGGAACTTTCTTTCTTGTAAAATTTATTGTTACTTTTGGTTTAAGATTTTGTTAAATTAAAATTTTTTTTTTTACAACTTTAGATTTGATTTATCTGCTTTTTAATTCTTACGTTATTTTTTTTATTTTGTCTCATTTTATATTTTGAACAATTGCCTAAATTATTTATAAATTTCCAATTTTTATATAATTTTTCCTTCAGACTAAATAGCTAATATAATTTTTATCAATATATAAAAAGTAAAAATTAAGTTGGTTCTATTGGCATTTTAGGCTTAGGTTCTGCTTTATCAAACTGCACTAACCTCACAAATTTAACACTTTGTTTAAAGTAAAAAGAGTTTAATCAATTAGGGTTTTTTTATTTATTAATTTTTACTTTATCAATTTGGTTTTTTATTCTAACAGTTTTTTATATGTTTTTGCTTTAACAAATTATTTGATTTATTTATTCATTAATTGCTATTATTTCATATTTTTTCTTTATTTTACCTTAGACTTTTTTTTTCTTCATATAAAAGTTAAAATAAAATTGATGATTAAGGTGTTTTACACTTATGTTCAGCTTTAGAAAACTTCACTAATCTATTAAATTTGAGTATTAATTTAAAGTAAAAACAGATTCTTTCTTTATAATTATGATATATTTTAAAATAAAAATATTTAAAAAAGACTTTCTAATTTTTAGTTTTTTATATAATTTATTTGCTTTTAAATCATGATTATTAATTATCTTTTTTAATCAACTCATTTATTATTATGATCTTTTATTTTGATATTTACTATTTTATTTTTTTATTTTTCTAACTTACCTCTTCAATATTTAAAAAGTGATAATTAAATTTGTGATAAAGACTCTTTAACTTTAGCGTCTACTATAGCAAAATACAATAATCTGTTAAATTTAGAACTTTATCTAAGGTAAAATTATTCTTTTATATTGTCATATTTTTTAATCTCAAAAGTATTTAAAAACTATTTATTTATTTATTTACTTATTAAACCATACTTTAAAT
Source organism: Tetrahymena malaccensis 436 (assembly GCA_000231845.2). Taxonomy (NCBI): domain Eukaryota; phylum Ciliophora; class Oligohymenophorea; order Hymenostomatida; family Tetrahymenidae; genus Tetrahymena; species Tetrahymena malaccensis. Next base: position 63,144 of record JH720136.1, on the reverse strand, counting down.
TATTTCTATTTTGAATTGGTTTTTTTTTTTATTTCACTCATTAAATATTATTTTAAAATATATTTGAATTATTTTTCATATTTATCTCAAAAATATTTAATTTTAAGTTATTTAATCGATGGATTACAAAAGTTCAAAATAAAGAACAAGTGTCTTAAATCTAAAAAATTAGTTGGATTTTATTTAGGTATTTGATGCTATAAAGTTAGGCTTTGTTATCTTAAAGTGATATTTTTAAATATAAAATAAAATTTATTTTTATATACTATTTATATTTTGTAATTCATAAATTAAGTTTAAAATTTAGCTTTTTATGTTTATCTAAATAAATTTAATAGTACATATAATTATAGAAAAATTATTAATATATAAAATTTTTTTTAGAAGCTGACATCTTCATTTAATTTTTATAAAATAATTAAATTAAATTTATTCAAGTTATTAACTTATTTTATTTTTTAATTTATTTTTGAATTAATTAATTTAAAATATTTAAATGCTATTTATTGTTTTTTTAAAACACTGATTTTAATAAATTTTGCTTTTTCTTATTTAAATTAAATATATTTTTTTATTTTAATAGAGCTTATATATTTAATTATTTAATTTATTTCTCATTTATTTTTAGTTTTTTTATGTGTTTTAATTAGGAAATATTAATAAATTTATTAATAAGTTTTTAGAAGATAATTGTTTAATTAAAGATGATCTTTGTTTTATTTTATTAAAAATACAAATGAAATATACTTGGGTATATCCAAAAGTTTGTAGCATTAAACATTTTTCTATCTTAAAAGATAACTTAATATAGATAGATACAGCTAATATGTCTCTATACTCTACTTAAATCTTCAACTGATTACCTACCTTATAAAAGAGTCACGTCCTCATCCTGATATTAGATATTCTCAGAAGTCTATTATAATTTTTAGAGTTCTTACCTTAATAATACCAGTGTTTAATAATACTCTGTATACCCTTAGAAGTCTTTTTTAGTGATTTATTAATTTTATAGTGTTATTTTAGGTTATTAAGTCCCATTTATTTAACACAGTTGAGAGTTAGTGGTACTGTACAGTAGAGTAAAGTAAATAAAATTATTGATTAAATACTTAAAGATAACCATTAATATTGATTTAATTGATTAGCTAATTAATTATTACATAATTTTAAATGCTATTGAGTAATTTATTTTTTTTTACTAATTATCTTTTTTAATTAATTTAACTTTATCTATTTAAATTTACATTGATTGACTACTATCCTATTTTTTGAACAGATACATATTGTAATAAGTTTGTCTCCCTCCTTAAATCAATAAGCATCATGATTGTAAAATTAAAAACTCTGATTTTCTTTTTTTATTAAAATTAAATTTGAACATATTTTAATTTAACTAAGGAAATTTTAATAATGTAAAAATCTTAGTACTAATTTATCATCCAAATTTTCTATTAAAAAACTTATCTTAATTTCAGAAATTATGAAAAAATATGCTTAGATTGAAATGCAAATGAATGGTAATTTTATTTTTCAACATTCTAACTTTGTAAAAATCTCTTATTTATCATAAATTTTGTAAATTTAGAGATGATTTTATTCTTTTCATCTAAATTAATAGTTATTAAAAATAAATAATTAATTAACTATTTATATAATTAATAAATGATATAATAGAATTAATATTTTCATGATCTTAATGATGTAATATTTTATTTTGTTATTAATTACTCTTTAACTTAATTTCTATCACAAAAAAAGTTTTTAAACTCTTCACTTTAATCTCATACTAACCTCTATATTGATCTGTGGTAAATTTAATTTATATTTATTAATCCTATTTATTTTATCATTACTAAATAGTTAATAATTTTTTTAAGAAGTACTTTCATTTGCATACATTCTTTTTTATTTATTCAAATTAATTATATTTTTAATTCTTCTAATTTACAACATTTGCTAGAAATTAGTTTCTTAACATTTCATAATTTTTCTTCATTTTTCCTTCATACTAACTATAAAAAAAACTAATCATATTTTGTTTGATTTATATAAAAAGTTCCAATTAAATTGGCCCAAAAGGTGCCTCAAGCTTATGTTCTGCATTAGAAAAATGCACTAATCTCACAAATTTGACACTTGATTTAGGGTAATTACAGCTTATTTATTTAGGATTGTGATATTTTTTATCAAAATTGAAAAATAAAAAATGCTTTTTTTTATATTTTAGACTTTTTAGTTGATCTATTTATTTTTTGATTCTGATTATTTTTTTAATTAATCTTATACAGCTAATTAATAAACAAACTAATTTTATTTTCTCATAATATTTAAAAAGTTTCAATTAAATTGGCGCAAATTGTACCTAAAATTTTGGTTTTTCCTTATCAAAATGCACTAATCTTTCAAATTTGACACTTGATTTACTGTAAAAACAGATTATTTCTTTTGGTTTGTGATAAATTTTTTATCCAAATGGATTTAAAATAAAAAAATTTGCTTATTTTATTTGTTTTCTTTTTGATTTTGATTATGTATTTTTAATTTCATTCATTTTTAATGTTTTATATTTTTAAAAATTATATAATTATTTCTTATTTCTCTATAATTCTTTTTAATTAATTAATAAACAAATTATATTCTCATCAATATTTAAAAAGTGGTAATTAAATTGGTAATGAAGGTACTTTAAATTTAGGTTCATCGTTAGCAAACTGCACTAATCTCTCAAATTTAACACTTTTTCTCATGTAAAAACAGCTTGTTTGTTTTAAATTGTGATATTATTTTAAAATTAAAATGGATTTAAAAGAAAATTATTCATTTTATTTATTAACTTTTTATTTGATTTATTTGCATTTTGATTATGATTTTTCATTTCTCATTTTTCAACTTCTGCTTAAATTACTTTGTAGCTTATTCTTATATGATGTTTTTTCTTCATTTTTTTTCATCTAAATAGTTAATTATATTTTCTTCAATATTTTAAAAGTTCAAATTAAATTGGTGCAAATGGTGCCTCAAACTTAGGCTTTGCTTTAGCAAATTGCACTAATCTTTCAAATTTGGCACTTCACCTCTTGTAAAAACAGCTTATTTATTTAGGATTGTGATATTTTTTATATAAAAATTGATTCAAAACAAAGATATTTTTTTATTTATTAGATATTCATTTTTTTAATTTAAATGCTTTTGAATTATTATTATTTTTTTTTTAATTTAAGTTATTTATTGCTTTCTCTTTTTGCTTAAATTATGTATTCACTTATTCTTATTTTAAATTTTTTTTTTATTTTAAAAAAATTAATTATACTTTCTTTAATAATTAAAAGTTCTAACTAAATTAATGATGAGGGAGCCTCAAGCTTAGGTTCTGGATTATCGAATTGCACTAATCTCACAAATTTGACAGTTGATTTAAGGTAAAATTTGTTTTATTTGGGTTATGATAATTTTTAATTTCAAAAATGAATTTAAAACCAAAATACTCTTTTATTTATTAGCATTTTAATATTCTTTTTGAGTTTAATTCTGATTATGTTCTTTTATATTATAAGATTAAAATAAAAGAAAGAAAAAATTTTTAATTTATCAAAATAGAACATAAAATATTTGTTCTTTTTTATTTTACTCATTTTAAAATAATTTAAATATTTATTCTAAATATTTTTTAATTATCTTTAATATGTATTGTTAGTGGGAATTAAGTTAGCGGATAAAACAAGTTTAAAATTTTGAGCAAGTACCTTAAAGATAAAAGATTAGTGGTTAAATACATAAATTTTTGATAAAAAATAATTAATAAAAACAGAAAGAATGAATTGTTTGAAAAGATAGATATTTAAATATTAAATAAATTATTTGCCTATATTTATTTATATACTTATACAATTAGCAATCAATCATAAAAAACTTCTTTATTATAATTTTTATTAAAATAAATTTTATTATAAAAAATTCTAAAAATATTTATTTATTTTCTCTACTTTGATAAATTTTCACAGTGCTTATAAAACGAAATGTTAGAAAATAATAAAAATATTGTTGATAATATTTAAAATTATTGAGTGGTGAAATTATAACATTATTTACAATATAAAGTAATATTAATTAGTGTTTTATTAATTTGGTAATAATTATGAATATCTTAATTTATTAAAGAAATTTTGTTTAGTTTTTTATTAATAATTTTATTATTATTCATGACTTTTACTAAATTTCATTCTATTGATTATCATTTTATGTAGGTAATTCCAATTTTTTCTGCTTGATCATGTAATATTTAGACCAATTTACTTTAAATGGATAAAACTAGATAATTAGTACTGATAATATAGCTTAAATAGCATAAATATAATATATGTTATCAAATCCAATAGATTTTTTGAGACCCAGCACTACTAAAAATTGTATCATTGTTGCCACACTAAACCCAAACCAATATAATCCAAAAAGCTAAGAGCCTACTTTAACACCATTTAGCTAAGCAGAGAGTACAGGCCACATTCCTAAAACAGCCCCCATAGTCATATGAGTGATGAATACCCAAATGATAAAGAAAATTTAACTTGTACTGGTAAAGCGCATAGTAAAAATGCACACAATTTATATTCCCAAGATGACATTTAGGACATGCTTAAAGGTAAATTTATCAAGCAAGCTGGCCCATAATGGTCTTGAAAACCCATTAGCTATACCTCCAAGTGAGCCCACTAACGTTTAGTAACTATCATTAGTAAATCCATAGTCTTTTGCTATTGATTTGTAATTTCCATTAATAAGAACGCCAAAGCCAATAGCTAAGATTCCCAAAAGAAAAGACACATATAATTATGGTTATTTGAAGGCCACTAAAACAGAAGGAGCACCTAACTTATTCAGTCTCTCAATCTCCATCTCTAAAGAAAAGAATGATTAAAGTTCGTCTTACACTTAATTTTCTTTCTAGTTGATGTCTTCATTAATCTTTGAAATGTGATCTAAAGATGAATCTTAAACCAACTCATTTGTATGTTAAGGTTTATCTTAAGCCCTGTCATCATTCTAAATAATAGAAACAATCCTTTTACTTAAATCCATGACTTTAATATCTTTAGAAACTACTCTAAGCAAAGAATTATCTTCGTAATTAACACTTTATTCATTTTCATTATAATTTTTCTTTTCATTTGTATTAGAATACATTTTATTTTGAAATAGTTGATTGTATTTTTAAAATTCTTTATCACTTTGAATGTTTTAATGAGGCAAAATGATACGATAGCTTTGCTATTTTTCCTACTTCTATGTTAATTCTATTTTTTTCTAAATGACTTATTGCTCTAAATCTACAATTCCTATTGTTTTATTAAATAACTAGATGCTTTTCCTAACACTTGACTATTCATTTAATTTATTATTTTCTACTTTATCTGTATTTATATTTTCTGAATTTGGAATTAATTATTCATTTCTTTTTTAAAGTCTACTTACATTTGATTCTAAGATTTTCTTTTCTTCTTATTTATTCTTTAGCTCTAGTTTAAGTCTCTTCTCTTCTTCTCCAATTTAGTTTGGATGGTAAAGAATGAGCATTGAAGAAAAAAATGCTATACAGACATACATGTAGCTCAGTTTTCTTAGAGATTCAGGCACATTTTTAGCTACTTCGACTGAAGGTCCTTGAAAATAAGAAAAGCCATCACTGTCTTAGATTTGAACAAGTCCATTCGGATTTACGATAGCATAGAAAATCATGCCAAAAGCGAAAGATGTGAGCGCGAATCCGCAAGTTACAATACCTGAAACCATACCTTTATTTGTAGGAAAGAATAAATACCCCATGTAAATAGGAATAAAATAAACTGCTCCCTAAGCAATACCATGAAGAACTCCATAAATTAAGACAAATTGCCAAAATTTTTAAGTATAACTTGCAACAAATACAGATAACGAGGCAAAAAATGAACAGAAAATACAGCACAGTCTAGCTGAACCAAAAAATTTAATTCCTTTGATCCCCATCGGTATTCCTAATGCTAGAGAAGCCATCATAACAGGAAAAATAGCACCTCCAACACTTAATTCTAAGCTCGGATCATCTTTTTATCTAAAATAGGAAGTAATATAAACATTGAACTGTCCCCACAAGAAAGCTGTTCCTGTAACTAGTTCCAACATGAATCCTCCTATAAGGGTAATAATTCCCTTTTATTTCATTGTAAGATCCATATCTACTAACTTTTGCTTGATTAAAAGATATTGATTTGTATTGTTTATTAATTAATTTTTTTGTAGTTTATTTAATTACTAATTCCAACACTAGATAGATATATTTATCAGTATTTATCTAAATATTGTGGTCAATTATGTTTCTTATCAATTTCTAATCAAATTAAGTCATCGTTATATAGAATTTTTGTTATCAACTATATCATCAAATATATTAACATTTTTAAAAAAAACCTTTGATTTATTTCATATTAATATAAGTATTTACTAGAAACGAAATTGTATCAATTGCAATTAATTTTGTTTATATAATATGATTATTTAATTATGCTAACTTGAAGACGCAACTGTAATAATATGCTTGTTTATCTATTATTTAAAAAAATAATATTTTCCAGTTAATTTAGTATAAAATAAAACTAGAATTAGCCATTTTAAAAATCATATAGAAATATTGGCATCTTTTTTTTAGAAAAGATAAAGATTTGATGTGATTTCTGATAAATCTTCTCAAAAATAATGCATTTAGATAATTAGTTTACTTAAAAATATTCAAATTTTAATACGTATTTGTTAGCTTTTAATTTATCAAAATTAAGTGAAGTTAACAAATTAATAGAAATCAATAATTAATTGATATTGATAGCACGCTTCCAAAGATAGAATTTGAAATTCTATGATATTAAATTATTTAAAATGGATTTTAGACTATTTTAATCTATTTAATAGTATGTAAAAGCTCTAATTTATTTAAATATTTTCAATATAAGAAATTCTACTTAAGCTAGTTTTCAATTTTTATAAAAGTCGATTAAGACCAAATTAATTTTTCTACACAATTAAATTTCTATCTACTTTAATCAATCACTGATCGTGTTATATAGTTTTAATGTAAATATCAAGTATAAACAGATTTTTCAAGTAATAGTACATATATAATAATATAGATTGACAAAAGATTTTTTTGTAATTAGCTAGATTAATTCAATATAACATTTTTGCATCATTTATTTGAAAATATACCTAAAGACATAAAAAGATAAAAATCTAAAACCTTAAATCTCCAATCATCCTTTAAAATAAAATAAATTAAAATGCTAATATTTTGTATTAAAATTATCTAATAAAAAGAGAGAAAGCTTAATTTTTGTGTTTGGCTCATATTATATTTATAAGAAATACTTTTTATTTTTTCTTATAATTTATCAATTCGAATCATTTGTGAATGTTTCAAGTTATTAGAAAAGAATATTTCTCACGTTTTAAGTAATAGTTCGATTTCATAAAAAAATAAATTTTTATTTTTTAAGTTAAGCTGATCAGTAACCTTTTTTTATGTTTAGAAATTATAATATTTTGGTTTATATCAAAATATCTTTTAAATATAAAAACAAATTTCTAAATAAAAATGTTTGATTATTTCAAATAAAATTAATTTTCATAAAATAATTCTATCTACCTTATTTTAATTAAAATTAAATAAAAATGTTTTAAAATTTGTATTCATAAATCATTAAATAATTGGCTTTAGTAAGTAATATTGTTTAACTTTTAGATTAGATTCAAAATAATTAATTACTTAATAAGCAATCCGAATTTATGAGCAAAAAATAATAATTTAATTGAATTTAGTAAATAAATGGGCCTATTTCAAATTATTAATAAAAAATTATCATCTTTATTTAAACAGAAAATAATAGTTTAGTTTATTTGTTAAATAAAATTTTTAGTTATTTCCTTAATCTAATTTTTTGTTTTTAATTTAATTTATTGTTTATTTTTCAATAATTTAACTTTTGCTTAGAAAAATGTAGTGTAGTGTCTTAGAAAAAAATTTTAGCTAACTTTTTAATAAATTAATTAAATAGGGTTTAAGAAAATAAACTTTAAAAAACATAGATATTTATTTTGAGGTTTTAAAATTATTTTTTTTATAGTATTTAATAATAAGAAATCTAAAAAAGTAAATTAAAAATAAGTATCAAATACTTAAAAATAAGAATTTATTTAATTTTAATATAAGGATAAATAGAAAGTAGATGAGAATTTAAGCTAATAAATATGATAGTTAATTATTTTATTTAAGTTTTTAAAAATATATCAGTTTTATTAAAGTTATTTTTATTGTTAATTATTTTAATTGGGTAATTCTATTTTTTATTATTTTATCATATAATATTTAGACCAATTAACTTTAAAAGGATAGAATGTTATAATGAGTACAGATAATATAGCCCAACCAGCGTAGATGTAATAAATGTTATTAAATCCAATAGAATTTTTGAGACCTAAAACAATTAGGAATTACATCATAGAGGAGACACTAAAGCCAAAACAATATAGCCCGAAAAGTTGAGAACCGATTTTGACTCCGTTTAATTAGGCGGAAAGTACAGGCCACATACTCAAAACGGCACCCATAGTCATTTATGTGATAGCGACCCAAATTAAAAAGAATATTTCATTTGCTTCTGTGAAACGCATTGTAAAAATACAAACTATTTCAATACTTAATATTACATTAAGTACATTCTTAAATGGGTATTTATCCAGTAAACCTGCCCAAAGAGGTCTTGAAAGACCATTTGCAGCACTTCCTATTGATCCTACCCATGTCTAAAAGCTATCATTAACAAATCCATAGTCCTTAGCAATAGACTTGAAATTTCCATTGATAAGAAGGCCAAAACCTATAGCTAAGATACCCAATAGAAAAGATACATATAGCTATGGCTATTTGAAGGCTGCTAAAACTGAAGGGGCGCCTAGCTTGTTTAATCTTTCAATTTCCTATTCTAAAGAAACAAAAGATTAAAGTTGATCTTTCACTTAGCTTTCCTTCTAGTTGATGTCTTCTTTGATCTTTGAGAGCTAGTCTACTGATTCATCTTACAAAATCATTTGATTTGTGTGTTGAGGTTTGTTTTCAACAATGTCATTTTTAACAACAGAAATAATCCTTTTGTTTAAATCCATAACTTTGATATCATTTAGAGCAAAATTCTACAAAGAGTTGTTTTCATATTAAGAATTTTAGTTCTTTATTTAATTGTTGTTGTTATTGTTATGATTAATTTCATTATTATGATTATCAGAGAAGAGTTAATTATCAAATAATTAATCGTCCTTTTAAAAGTCATTATCATAGTAACTCTTTTGATGAGGCAGCACAATTTAATAGCTTTACTATTTTTCTTGATTTTAGGTTAGCTCTATTTATTTTTTAATAACTTTCTATTCCAATTCAACTATTCCTATTGTTTTATGAAGTAGCTGAATGCTTTTTCTCAGACTATTGGTTGATTATTCTAAATCCTTATTATCTAGTTTGTCTGTGTGAATTTATTCAGCTAAAGGGGTTGATTATTCATCTTTTTGTTAAAGTCTACTTACATTTTATTGTAAAATTTTCTTTTGTTCTTCTTTATTCTTCAGTTCTTATTTAAGTCTCTTTTCTTCTTCTCCAATTTAGTTAGGATGGTACATGATGAACAAAGAGGAGAGGAATGATATTCCAATGTAAATATAGCTCAATTTTCTTAGTGACTAAGGTACGTTTTGAGCAACTTCGATTGAAGGTCCTTAGAAGTATGAATAGCCATCTTCATCTTAGACTGGAACAAGACCATCAGGATTAACGATACTGAAAAAAACTAATCCAAAGAGAAAAGCAGTAAGACCAAAACCGCAAGTTACCACTCCTGATACCATGCCTTTTTGTGTAGGGAAGTAGAGATAGCCCATGTATACTGGTATAAAGAATACTATACCTTAGATGAATCCATGAATAACACCATAGATAAAGACAAATTACCAAAACTTTTGAGAGTAGCTCGATATAAAAACAGCTACTGAGGCTAGGAAGGAAAAAAACATACAACACAATCTAGCAGAGCCAAATAATTTGATAGTTTTGATTCCTATTGGTATTCCTGCTGCGAAAGTACCCATCATGAGAGGGAAGATAGCACCTCCTATACTTAAATGTAAGTTTTAGTCATCCTTTTACCTAAAATAAGAAGTGATATAAACATTGAATTATCCCCATAAGAATGAAGTTCCTGTGACTAACTCTAAGATGAATCCACCTATGAGGGTTATGTAACCCTTTTGTTTCATAGTGAGTTGCATGTGTGTTAAAGCTATTTTATAAGATTAAATTTTTTAAAGATATTAATTAATTAGCAAAATTATTGATTAATAAATAGTTATGATGAATAATTTATTACAATTTCAAGCTAAGAGTAGGTTCTAATAATTTGAAATGATTCACTCTATAGAGTTTTTATTATCAATTCTGACAGAATATATGTAGTCATGCTATAATTCTAATATTTCATATTTTTTTTACATATTATTTAGCAATTAAAATTAATTGATTAAATTAACCACACTATGAAATTTATAATACTAACTTACTGACTGGTCATATTTTATAAATGTCTCTCATATTAGTATAAAACATAGATTTAAATAAAAATATGAATTTTTACATGTATTAATCAATTTTCTTCTGTTTTTGATATCTTCACAATAAATGGATGCTCTCATTTTTTTTCATTCTTGATAAAAATAAAATGAAGTATTTAATATGGAATTATAATATTATTCATTATTAGATGAGGTGATTACTACCTAATACTTATTATTGTTTGATTTTATTTCAGTAAGTTATATACAATATTTAATGTAAATTATATAGCTGACTATTCCAAACATTAATAGTAGATTCAAAAAGCATTAATCAATAAGACATGTTGATACTGATTATAAGAGAATTTATTGAAAAATTTAACATCTAAGGCATACTAATAATTATTATCTCAGTAACTTAATCTATTTTAAATATTTAACACATTTCATTTATTCAGTGTTTTGAAGAAGTTAAAATTGTATTGTTATTCATTTTTTCTTTTAGAGTTAATAGCAAATTTTTTTGTTCTAATTGAATTTAAATATCAACTTTGATAAATTAATAAATTTATTGATAATTAATCTCTCAAAATAAATATAGATTATTGGAAGTAACTTCTAAGAGAACTTTTAAATGCTTGTGCTCAATTTTTTTAAATTTTAAGGTTATAATCATGGATTAGTTTAAGGTGAAAACTATTTTTTGTTGATAAATAATATATAATATATATAAAAAATAGATTGCTAAAAGATTATATTTTTCAATTATTTTCAAGTGTTAATTAACTCAAGTAATTATTTAAATAATTCCTTCTGCATTAATTAATAAAAATAAATCCTATTTATTGAGTGGTAATTTAGAAATTCCCCATAAATCCTCGCGTTTGATTTCTAGTAAAAATTTGAAATCTAATATGAATAATCTTCTATTAAATAACAATAAAATAATTAACAAACAATCTAATTAGATAAATAATAATTAAGATTTATTCATTTAGAATTTTTATTTGCTAATATTTATTCAAATTTATCAGATAATAAAATAGTAATAATTTAATAAAAGAATTTAATCTTAAGATATTATTGAAACTTTGCCAATTATGAATAAATCTTATTAATATATTCTTGAATAAATTATTTCTATTATAATTTAAATAGGTAATTAGTATCTAAAATTGTAGTTTATTTCAAAATAGATTAAAAATATTATTCTAATTAGTTTAAAATTAACTATCACCCTATTTTATTAAAATTCATATCGCATATAAATAATATTCATTTTATTTAATTTTAAATTTAAATTATTTTCTGATAATAATTAAATTCAAACAAACAAATTAAAATCTATATTTTCTAAATAACATAAAAATTAAATCCTTAAAATAAATTTATTTTTATAATTCCAATAAAAATAAAATTAATTAATTTTATTAGAGAAACTTGCTAAAATTGTACTTTTTGCTAATAAACAAAAATTAAAAATTTTATTTAAGAATTAATTTTAATTATTATAAAAATATTTTTAAATTAAAAATGAAAATAGAAAAATTAGATTTTGTAAAATTTAAATTAGAAATAATCAAAAGAAATAAAATTTATTTATTTAAATTAAATATTCAGAAATAAATTTATAAAATAAAAAGAAAGGAAGGAATAGATATTTTATTTAGATTTTTATTTTTTGCTGTTCTTATTATTTTTAAATCCTTTTTTATTTTTTAAAAATTATTTATTTATTATCTTATTTTAAGAATTTCTAAAATAGAATTAAAAATAATAGGTTTTATTAAATTAAATCAACAAATATGAAATGATAAACAATACATTTTATTGATAATATTTTTAATGGCTGCTAATTAATTGCTAAGAATACAATAAATACTATGAAGATAAATTATTGTTAATATTTGAATGAAAAGTATTGAGTAAATTTTAGAAAATATATGGATTATTTGAATGCCATAGAGTTTGTAATAATTTAATACTTTTCACAGTTAATTACCACTTTATTAAAGGTAAATATATGGCTGCTGGCGCTATTCTTTATTTAGATAATTGAGCGTATATAAAAGAATACAAAATTCAATAATTTGTAATTCAAAATAATTATCAAACTAAAATAACCAACCCATCAAGAAGAAGGGGATAACAAAAAAAAAACACAAATTAATTCAATACAAATTTTATTAAATATTTAGTAAGAAATATACATTAAATAAGACAAAGAGATGTTTAGAGAGAACAATGATATTGGTAGCTGCAGCAATAGCAGAATAATAAAGCAAAAGCACCAATAATCAAATTAGTTAAAACAAGCAGGCAGAAGCGCTTTAAATAGTGCAAGTTATGCAAAAGACAATATTAGCAACGCTTATTCTTCTACAACAGGCCAATCATCTGTGATTGAAGATACTCCTTATATTACAGCAAAAGCCTGGTGCATTTATGATGCTAAAACAGGCCAGTACTAAAGAGGTCATCATACAAATGAAATCAGAGAAATGGCTTCTCTCACTAAAATGGCCACCCTTTTAGTTTCATTAAGATTAGTTGAAAGATTTAAACTTGATCCTACTCAACTTTACTTTAGTGTTTCTGAAAATGCAGCCAACACAAAAGGTAATTAATTAATTATGGATTATTACAAAAAGCAGTTTATCTAATTTTGGGTTAATTTGACTTTAAATTGCCATTTTTAATAGCTAAAAAAGCTTCAATCAAAGAAAAACTCATTGATAATTTTAACAGAAATATAAATTTTACAAAATAAATAGCCATTTTAGAACAATTCAAGCCATTAAAAGTGCTTTCTATTTAAATCTAAAAATAACACTAACTATGCACACAGTAGATTTTTAAATAACACTCTCTATTTAAAAATTCCTAATTTTTTTTAAAGGGATTGTAAAAATCTACCAATAAATACTTTAATGCAGTTATATTGAAGCAAATTTTATGAAAGAAATTCATTAAATCTTGGGATTTTTTAGAGAAATAAAAAAAATGAAAGAAAGAAATAACTTGTATCTTCTTGTTAATTGTTTCAGTTTTAAATGAATTAATTAAATAGCAAGGAGTTAAAGAAAGCTAAATTACTAATTTATTTATTTAATCAATTAATCGACTTATTTCATTGATTGATTCATTATTCAATTAATTGATAGTTTTGATAGGAAAATCATGCAATCCATTCAAATGAATGAATGAATAGTTTAATAATAATTAATTTGTTTTCTTTGGCTAAACATTAATTAATTAATTAGTTCATTCATTTTATTAGCCCTAACTAAAAAAAATCAGCAAATAAATTAATAAATTTACAAGTCAAATATATAGTCATCGCTTAATTAAATTTTATTTATATCTTATCAATATTTAGGAACCACTTCAAGACTTGAAGAAAATGAATGGGTCCTTGTTAAGGATTTATTTTATGGACTTATGTTACCTAGCGGAAACGATTCTGCAGTAGTTTTAGCAGAGAATTTTGGATGTTTGCTCTATTTTGATAGTATTGGATAAAATAAAGTCTTTTAGGAAATACATAGTGTTGATGTTACAGAAGACATATACGTCCGCGATTATATGAAGCTGTTTTTAAAGGAAATGAATGGAATTTGCGAAGAATTTAACTTAAAAAGTACCAAATTTAACAATCCTCATGGACTAGTTAATAAACATAATTATAGTACTTGCAACGACTTAGCTAGATTGACATATTTTTGTTTGAAAAACGAAGAATTCCGTAAAATAGTAGCAACAAAAACCTACAGAGCGGTTGTAAAATATGTATAATTTGATAATAAAGTTATTGAAAGATCAATTCTTTGGGAGAACACAAACAAGTTATTAGATAGAGGATTCAAAGGAGTCAAAACAGGCATTACTGCTGCTGCAGGTGCCTGCTTAAGTAGCTGGTACACCCAAACAATAGATGAATATTCTAAGGAAGAGTGCAACATTATTATTATAGTACTTGGCAGTGTCAATCAAGAATAAAGATTCCAAGACACCATAAGATTGGCTGATTGGTATGTTCAAAGATTAAAAGATAAAATTTACGAGAGCAACTACTATTGAACAAAAAACTACTAAATTAAATGATAATATATTAAAAAAAGAGTGCGTTAAAAGTTTAAATAAATATATAAATAATATAACCAATTACTTGAATGAAAATACTAAATTAAGAAAGTATTATAATTATCATACATAAGAAACTTTTTAGATGAAAGCAAAATGATTAATTACGCTTGCTTAGGATTCCTAATAATTTGGCATATCAAAAAATTAATAATCATTAAAAACTAAATAAATAAACGAATGAGCTAATAAATGTAATAAAGCAAGCTAGTTTTTCCTTTTTAATCAACTAATATTTTTAATAACTTCCTAACTAAAATAAACAAAATATAAATAAAACACCATTTCAAAAATATTATATTTCTATTTTCAAATTTATAATAAATTTTGACTTTATAGGAATAATAATAATTCTTAATAATAATCTTTAAGCTACTTAAATATAGAAGATCAAATGGTTTTATTGCCATTTAATAAATGATAGAATGAATTAATAAGCAAAATGAATAAAAAATTCATTTATTATCGTTAATTACTCTTCAATTTATAGTATTTAAATTTAAATAAATCAGTATCTATGTGTAAATCTTTAATAATTCTTTTATTAAATATCATTTTTCAGTAAATATATTTAGTTAGCAACTATTTTATTAAATAAAAATTAACATTTTTAATTATTGAGCAGAGTCTAATTTATACTTTATGGACATTTGAGCATAAAAAACCCTTTTTAGCATAATTAATTTAAATTTCTCGTATAAATTAGCTTATTTAAATTTAAATATATTAATTAGTATCTTTGTGTAAATTTTTATAATAATTAATTCTTTTATTATATTCTCTTTAAAAAAACACATTTTGTTTATAACTATTTTATTTTATAAAAGTTAATAAATTTAATTGTTAAATATAGTCTAATTTATATTTTATGATCCTTTGAGTGTAAAAAACATTTTTTTAGACCCCTAGTTTTTTATGATAAGGGGATAGATGAAATAATTTTATAAAATCTGTCCTGAGAGAGAGTTAATATTTTGCTATATATAAGGAATTTAGATGCTTGATTACACAATACCAAGTATTTTATCCAAAATTATATTTCTAATAACATTACTGAATATGTAATATCTAATTTAAAAAAAGTTTCAGATATTAAAGACTCTTAAAAATATGACTAAATGAAAAAAGAACTATCCTAAGAAGGATTTACTGATTTTATGCTTTTGGAATAAGAAGAATTGATATAGATCTTGTTAGCAAAGGAATAAAAAACAAATAGGAGATATACAATTAAAGCATTCAAAATCTAAGATGTTTAAGGAAATATTTTAAAAGAAAATATTGACTACGCTTAGAAGGAAGAAAAGATACTATATAGCTGTACAGAATCGCCTTTTGTAGTCAATCTTAAACGAACAATAAAAGGAAAATAGTTTATCTATTTTGTCCTTAATGCGTGCTAAGGTAAACATAAATTTTTAAAGTAAATTAAGTTAACTTTATTTTATAGGTTCTCTCTATTAAATCAAACAAAGAATCGATAAAAATGAGCTATCTGTAATTAAATATGCCAAAGATATCATTGAGGGGCTTTTATATCTCAATTCAAAACAAATCATCGCAAATGATATAAAGTTGAATAACGTTTTAATAGACTATAATGGAAATGCTATCTGTAAAAATTATTTTGAAGATTTTTAATTATTATATTTGTTCATTTTAATTAAAAAGGCTGTTTTTTATATTTGGATTATATTGATGAAAAGTCAGGATTTGCATAAAATGATTATGTACTTTTTAAGATTGAATGGAATTCTCAATTATTTATTTATTATAAATACAAAAAAGTCTGGAAACATTATTTATGTGGCGCCAGAATGCAGTTAAGTTCAAATGTATCAACAATTTTACCAAGATTAAGGCATCAATGTAAGTACAAAGCCGAGTCTTAAAGTAATAATTTAAAATATAATTATTTTTTTTTTGAATTATTTATCTTTAATTACAGAGTTAGGCATTCTCTATGGGTAAAAATTTCACCAATGAGTTATCAAATTTAGCTTTTATACAAATAATTAGGATATCTTATTTATGATATGTTAGTGGGATTGAATATGGAAATCTTATTTTAGAAGTATACAAAATTATAATATAATAAAGAATTTGAGGAATTAGTTTATAATAAAGAGCTAAGATATATAATTGATGGATTAACTTAATTCATACCAGATAATAGGTTATAGCTCAAAGATGTTTTGATTATGTTAAAAGGAATCATTTCTCATGAATTTTCTTTAGAAAGGAATTTAGACTCTTTTAAGATTAATACCTAAGAGCAATCTCAAGAGAAACCATAATTAACTTAGAATTTAGATATTTACAAAAATGAATTATAGGAAAACGGATTTACTAATATTCAGTATTTCGGACAGGGATCATTAGGAGTATATTTATCAGCAAAACAACAATCTACTGACAAAATGCACTTAATAAAAGCTATTCAAGTTATAGATTTTTAAGAAAATATTCTTTAAGAGGAACTTAATAAAGCTAATAAAGAATAAGGAATTTTGAAAAAATGCTCAAATTCACCATACGTGATTAAAATTTCAGATTATATTAAGGGTAGATATCACAATTATTTCATTCTTAATGAATGCTAAAGTAAATTTATTTAAAAAATAAAATATTTTATAATGAAATTATTATCTTTAGCCACACTTAGCGAAGTCTTAAAAAATGTTTAATGTGCAAAGCAAAAGCAAATCCTAGCAATAAAATATGCGTAAGATATTACTGAAGGTCTTTTATACATTCATTCTAATAAATATCTTGTGAACGATTTTAAAATTGAAAATATCTTTATTGACAAACATGGCAATGCAATAATTTGTAATTTTTTATTTTAATCAATTTTAGAATTTATTAAAAGATAATAAAAAAAGCAAATTTAGAATATGCTGATGAATTTGAAACAAAATCAGGGTATGGATATAGTGTATATGTAAATACATTTTTAATTCTTGTTTAAATATTAATTTCTTTATTTATTTATTAAGATCGGAAATGAATCATTTTAGGCTCCAGAAACTTATGACCCAAATATGGTTTATACTTATTATGGGCATTACTGTAGATTAGGAGTAAAGATAAGAATTGAACCAAGTCTCAGAGTAATAAATTAATTTTATATTAAAAATGCTAACTAATTCTAATTTTATTAAATATATAGAGCGAAGCATTCTCTTTAGGTAATGATTGTAGAAAAGCAGTTAAATTAAAAATTAATATAAATCAATAGGCTATCTAATTTATACTTTGGTTGGAGGAGGCGATAATTTAAATTAAGATAAACACCTTCCATTGGAATATAAATATGAGTTTTAATAATAAACCTATTTTAAATAGCTAAAATATGTAATAGATGGATTAACTTAATTTATTCCTGAAAATAGGTTTTAGTTAACTGAAGTTTTATATATTTTGAAAGGAATCATTTCTACTTAGTTTCAGTTAGATAATAATATTGCTGAGGCGATGCTAATAAATGATGATGAAAGCGAGCAAACTTAATAATACATTAGCAATATTGTAAATGATGTAGAATTTGTTTAAACTTACTCTAACAAATTTTATCTTATAACGTAATTTCAAAAGAAAATAATTCAATAATTTATATATTTTTTTATAGTTAAGATTAAGAAAAGCTCATAAAAAAGCTAAACCAAGCACTTGAAGACTAAGATTAAACAAATGTTAGAATTTTTTAAAATAAAAATTTTATTTTTTATTAAAACTTAAATAAAAGATGAAGGAAGAAGATATGTTAACATTAAAAAACAAAAATATGACTTTTTATAACGAGAGTTCCATAGTTTCTTATTAATCTGATGAAGAAAAAGAAGAGCTTTTAGAAAAAAATTAACTGTAAACAAATGATTAATAACAAAATTTTCTAAATCAATTTAGAAATTTATCACACAATTATGATACTGATGATAATTGCTATGATGAATAACCAAATCAAAGAGTAATAAATAAAACATACTTAATTGAAAACCAGTTAGATCAAGAAAATTAAGATAAATGTTAAAAAAAAAGATACGAAGACTAATAATATTAAAATGATAATTAAAATTCTGAAATAAATACAATTTTTTTAAAAGTGTTAAATAAATAAATACAAATTGAAGTAGTAAAAATCTATGAGGAATATAGTAAGAGTGAGCATTAATATGATACTAAAAATTTAGTAGAAGAGATGAAAAATATTTTAGAAAATGTTGTCTTAAAAAAAGATAAAGATTATATGATGAAAAATTTTATCATACCAGAAATAAAGGGAACTTTCTAAGAATTTTAAAATAAAATTTTTGATGCTATCTTAAAAGTTGAGATTCTTGAATTTCTTCTTAAAATACAAAAAGAATATTATGATGAATTAAAGAAATCTCAAACAGAAATCTTAATTGAATAATTTTTTGATACCAAAAAAATAGAAAAGGTATAAACTTTTATTGATAATAGCATTCCCGATCTTATATCTATCTACGTCTGCAAAGACATCAAATCACTAAGAAATTTTCTTCAAATTACTTCTTCTGAATCCTTTGTTACCTTTTAAGAAATTCAAAATATCAAAACTGAAATATTATTTAAAGATAAGTTATAGGAGTTTGATAAAAAAGAATTATAATTTGATTTAACTGCTTACAAAAACTGTTTTTATGCAAAAATTTATTACTTTCTTCATTATAAGTAGTATGAAAAATGCTATGAAAGTATCTTATTGTTAAGAACCAATCACCAACAGGAAATATTTGATTAAAATTGGATAAGTGAAATAGTTAATTTTATAAAGAAATAGCCAATAACTAACGAACTTTATTCTCTGATTGAAATCTTTGAAATCAAAGATATTGAATAAGTTTAAGAAGCTTTGAATTAATACATTGATAAAATTAGAGCTAAAAAAACAAATAACGAAATAAATGATCTAATAAAATAAATGGAACTTTCTATTTTAAAATATTCCACTTCTACTGTTAATCGTTCTTAAAATAATAATAATAATAATATCAACAACAACAGCAGCAGCAATAATAACAACAACAGCAACAACAATAATAACAACAACA